>JAPYZI010002811.1:0-21078 GCA_030523105.1 Ophioninae sp. A BG-2022a | reverse complement strand
AACACGAATCTACCATTTATTTTCCCCAAAACCCAAAATTTCCAGAGAAAAATGTCAAAAACCTATTTTAGAACCGTATTTGTGCATTTTCCCAGTTTAATTTTGTGCTTTCGGTAAAAACTCGGGCATATTCGTAATCAGCAGAAAATTTGCGATCAAATACCCTTTTTTAATACTTAAAAAACGAAAGAAAAAAAAAAATGTTCGGACCTCCCAAGCAATTTTCTGCGGAATCTAAAAAATCACGATACTTCAAAAGGTCGTAAAGCGAGATTTTTTGCCATAATTGTAAATTGCATCGAAAGAAAATAATTTCTTAATCCTGAGTAATTTCTCGTAAGTTTCGATTATTTCCAAAGCGAACGTAAAGGAACGGTTGAATTTGATCGAAGTATTTCGACGTTTCTTAGCGATCCCCTCGAGGGGTTAATTTCAATGGAAAGTCCAATTTCCCGACAACTTCATTGTACGGTACCGATCAAAATTGCCGGAGGCCGCGTGAACGGGTGTAAAACGCGGAGACCGATACAAGAGTGCGCTGAATGAGCCATTGAATGACAAGTAAAAAAATAAAAATAAAAATAAAACAAATGGAACAAAAAAAAAAAAATAAAAAATAAAATACTCGCGGAAAAAAAAAAGAAAAAAAGCAAATATGTTCCAAATGCCGAAGGGGAAGTTGGTGGCTGGTCGAGATAGATCGGAGGTGATGGCAAAGAGACCAACTCGACGCGGCCGACTGGTTAAGAGCTGAGGCGGAGAACTCAACGGTATTTTGTAATTTGAAAGGGAAACCACATTCTTCGAGTGTGTGTAGTATTATGATACGTGAAAGTGCGCCTTTTAAAACGCACTTTGTCGAACGGACGATCGGTATATCCACACATATCGGATATCTAATATGCAAAATAACGTTGACTCGCCTAATATAGTCCACGTCGTACACCTTTCTGCGTCATTCGATTACTACAGCTTTTAAAATGAATTTTTACAGATTTGGGTTTCGACAAAATTGGCTATGATCCGGAGATAATGATCCGTAATTAATTAGACAGACGAGGAATTCCTAATTGAACTCGGTCCGGTTCTCCAATTAGTTAATACTTTCAACCTGAATTGAGGGAAACGCGGATAGTTCTACAGCGATCCATTGATTGACTGAGTTACGAAGGAATTGGAAAACCGCTTGGACATCCCCTTAATATTCAACCGAGATGTAATCCCGTACTTTTCTACGAATTGAACGCGTTATTCACGGAATTTAATACACCGTCGACGTACTCGCGAAAAGGTACGTTCATTCACTACTCAAGTACGTTCATTATTTTCTTTATTTATTATGTACTCGTTTTATTTTTTAGTTAATATTAATCGATCGTTATCACGTTATTATTGAAATTGACCGTGATTATTGAATTATTGGAGAATAATTATCGTTTATCGAATTATCGAAAAAAAATTATCGTGATTATCGAATTATCGAAAAAAATTATCGTGATTATCGAAAAAATTACTGATGATTATTCAATTTCAATTTTAATTATAATTCTTTATGTATTTTTCTATCCTTGACGATTTTATTTTTCAATAAGTATTTCCAAATGAATATTTATTTTAATTATCACTGATGGGCTTGGATATTATAAAATTCTTATAAATTTAATTTAATTATTTATACCTTCGAAATTGAAAACTTTCAATTGTTAATTATGTTTCAATTGAATTCTTTTGAAAATCAAGCCTTTTCTTATTTTAAAAAAAAA
Organism: Ophioninae sp. A BG-2022a; assembly: GCA_030523105.1. Classification (NCBI taxonomy): domain Eukaryota; kingdom Metazoa; phylum Arthropoda; class Insecta; order Hymenoptera; family Ichneumonidae; species Ophioninae sp. A BG-2022a. The sequence continues at coordinate 19,315 of JAPYZI010002811.1, read as the reverse complement.
TACGTTTGATCAAAATACTTCAACTTTTCGAGGACAAGTATTTTAAGAAACATGTTTGACTATAAAAAGTATTTGGAGAAAAAAAAAAACCATTTCCACCGTTTCGAAGAAGTCCGTTCCCAGAAAAAGACCGAATCATTATTCGAATGGTATCTTTTCTTTCGAAGACGATAATATTGACTTGTCCACACTTATCTCGTCGTGATAATGAGCATTGTAATTAGCCACATTATAATTTTAGATTGATCGTTATAATTACGCCGGTATTTACGTTCCGTGAAGCAAAGTCAACCGAATCGTGACAAAACGTTCGATTTTGAGTTCCCCTAAAAGTATAAACTCGAGTAACCAATTTTCGAAGTAACTAGGGAATTTTTTTGCCAATATTTTGTTTATTACATGATATTTCTTTCAGTAATTATTTAATTGTCGTTTCCAATTCTGTATTCAAAGAAAACAATTTTTTTGTTACGAACATTTATTTTTATCGATTTTCTTATAATAAGCTTGTAGCAAACGAAAACTAATTATTCGAGATGTATCAGCGGAAACAAAATTTGGAATTCGAACATTTTTTTAAATTTGACTGACTCGTGATAACCTCAAAAAAAATGATATATATTTTTTTTTCGATGTCTTTGAAAACTGCAATTTTGGAAATGGGCTTTTAACACTTTTCAATATTTAGCACGGATATTCTAGGGGATTTTTTAACTAGGGGATTTTTTTTTTTTTGCATAATTTTTGTTTATTACGTCATCAATCGAAACGGTAATTTTGAATATTGATTCGTTCGTATCGAATTTGGGACAAGGGCTTCGAAAATAATTGTCGTAATTATAAAATGCACGTATACATGTACATATACAATCAAGTAATAACTCCGTACCATTCTGGTGAAGTTTAAGATACTATAGCAGTAGTGAACGAGAGGCTGTCTCGTTTGCTGCCGCGTGCACACAATACCGTGTATAACTGCATAAAGGCTATATATCGAAGGTCGACCGGTTGCATTTTTACACTTCGATTTTTGCGTACGTAATAAATGAGCAGTAGTAATGGCCTGGAGGGGTCGTACCGTCTAACATATGGTGCCTAACCAACTCGCGTTCCGCGACCGTCAAAACTTTTTCAATGCCGCTGAACGGCCTTGTTTGATGGTCCATCGGATCTCCAAAAACGACGAAACTCGTAACCCAAAAAACAAGTTAGAATCTAAAAAGATTTCCGGCATTTATTAATGAGCCAATAGAATCGTTGGGATTCATTTGAAACCGCGGGATACAGCGATCGTGGAATTTCAAAATGTCTAATCGAAGTTTTTAATTCGAAAGAAACAAATTGTTCTTTTTCTTTTTTCCTGATTTCAAGTTTCTTTCAAAATTCATTTTTTCAAGCAGACATTTTTGGGTCAACTCTATTGACTGCTAGAAAACTATGAATTTTTTTAAATTTTCTTCGCACAATGTTTTGCTTTGTATTAGACTTTGAAAAATCAAATATGAAGTAAAATTTTTGTTCGGGTTTGTTTGGCATCCGGTCATTCACAATTTTCCCGATTTTTTTCAAACGTCAAAATTCTGTTTTTGATTTTCCATCCCCAATCATTTTTTTCTATTTTCTATTTTTATTTTTTTATTAATTTTTCTATTTTAAATATTTTTATTTTCAATTCGAATTTAATAAATTTAAAAAATGGTGCTGAAAATGATGAATCATACATTGAACTTTGATGACAATCCTCCATCGACTCAAATGGAATCACCCTGCACGAAAGAATCCATTGCATGGTTCAACAGCTTTCATTAGTACAAGAGAAATAGATATAGACATCAGATATACACGTACACTGAACAGCCGGCGCTCAAACTTTTTCCAAGTTTTATAATACTAATTTATACCGACAATAACGATTTCGCTTGCTTGACGATTAATTTATCGAGCCTCATTATTTACACATACGAGTTACGTTGGAAATGTAGCCTCGCGGTATATCATCATGGAACGAAACAACTAACTCTTTGATTTTCCAATTGCACTGAAATTACACGTCATCAACGTCCAATTGATTTATCGTTTGTTTGACACCCCTCGACTCGACTGTCAACTTTTTTTACATCATCAACATCGAGACTAAATATCAAAACAATACGTCATCTTTCGTCTTTTTATTCAAAATCAAATTTTTTACTGGATAAACCATTAAACAAAAAATTATTTCGAAAATTGAACAATTCAATTCAATTTTCAATGTAATTCAATATTAATATTTATTTTCGATTAACGTTTATTTGTTATTTTTATTTTCAATAATGTTTCTTTTCCACAATGTTCATTTTTAATTAACGTTAATTTTTTTATGTTAACGTTCAATTTTTCAAAAACCATCGTTCTTCAAATACGCAAGAATTTTCGTCATTTTTTAACGACCATCCACACTTTAAAAAACTTCACGTTTAGGATTCATTTTTCAAAAATTTCCGGAACTTTTTTCCGTCCAGCTGGAATTTTAAATTCCTGCCTTCCAAGGAAATTCCATTTTGGACGAAAATAAGAAAAAATCACATTAAATTAAATTTCAAAAATTGCGATGGTTCAAACTCGAAAGCCTTGGCGAGAGTCCTTGACGATTGCGGGGTTATTGGACCCCGATGTAACTAGTGTAACCGCAATTAACATAACGGTAGATAAGGGAAATTGGTACTTTTGTGAATGTACGCTCGAGTATCGTGAGCCAACGTACGAGTCGATACATTTATGTATAATTCAATGCGTGAACTTTCATCCGATTTCTTCATCGATATTTCATCGAGTTAAATCCAACAAAAAAAAACAAATGAGAATTCGAGGGGCGGGGGGGGGGGGCAGCTTTGAAAGTTGGGCGAGATAAATCGATCGGGGATTGCGGCCCAGCCCACAAGCTCCCTAACGAATAAACGTTCTCTTCGCAAAATCGACGACGTTTTGATCTTAAAATTTCATTTTAAACATCCGATCGGCAATTTAATTTCGTCATCAATTATCCGGACGAGATATTCATTAATCCGTAATCAGCTTATCTCTAACGACTATTTCTTTCGATCACTATTTATATGTCTTTTTTAATTCTGTATTAAAAGATTTTTTTTATTTTTATTAAACATTTATTTTTGTAGTTTTTGTTATAATAAATTTGTAGCAAAAAAACACTAATTATTCGAGATGTATTAATTTTTTTTTTTTTCATTTGACTGATTCGTGATAACCTCAAAAAAATAATTGACGATTCTGATAATTGAAATTTTGGATATTGACTTTTAATATTTTTAAACATTTATTTTGTTTAAACGGTTTAACGTTTATCCCGGATATTCGGGTTAATGTTATGACATCGATTCTCAGGTAGAACCGTCTTCATAAAAGTCTATTGCATGTGCCTGTCAAGACGCGAAGTATCATAGGCTGACTACCTTCGGATCGCGACCTTTAGAATAAATGTACAAGATGACAGTAATCTATTCATAAAGGTTGACGTTTTTATTTTTCTTTTCTTTTTTTTTAATATAGTTATCGGCTTAGAAAAATTACAAATTCGAATTTTCAGCTATTTTCCATACTACACTTGAGTTTCAAATGAATTTGTGACCTCATTACGAACGAAAAAATGTATTTGGGATCCGAATTGATTTATTTGACTTCTACAAAATACCAAGACAAAATAAATGAGATTATTTTATACTTAACGTTTATTATTACAGAATAATCAACTTTTAAACAATTACTAAAAAAAAAACAAACTTCATAAATCCAAAATTGGATTATGAATAATGTGAAATATTTAAAAACCACTTAAATTGAAACGGATAAATTAAATTCTAACGATTCAATTATAATTAACTAATTAAAACAATTTAATGAAAATCAATTTATTCATTTAAACATTTTTTACAATAAAATACCAGCTATCAAAAACAGAAATTTTACGAATTTCAAACTTCATATTGTATTAAAATTTTTTGGCCAAATTACGTTTGAAAAAAAATACTTTTTTAATGATATATTTATTATCATATCTTTGCACATCGCTTCGGGATATTTCTTCATTTACTCACTACCATTCATATTTCGATAAAAAATTTGTTTCTCATCAATATTAAAAAAAAAAAGAAAATACAGAAAGAGATTACAGTATGGCCCTGTGTACAAGGATAAAACAACGATTCACTGCTGTGTTTATTAAGAGCAAATATGACGAATCAATTTAATCGAAATACTGCACGTGTCTTCGCTCAATCGGAAGTAATGAGCGTAATGACCTTTCCTCCCAAATTTGAAAACAAGTGTTTCGTAATTGTATATATAGGGTGTCTCACGACGGAAAGTCATCCGTGAAATGTTGGGGATGAAATTCTGAGTCGATTGATATAAGCATGTATGTTTCCCGGATCAACGCCTGAATTGTTATTAATTTTTAATGGCAGCCAATCAGACGCGCCCGTTGAGCGGGTTTACTCCATCATATCGGATTGGTACTCCACCTTGCGGACGCTCGCTCGTAAATATAAAATATTTAAAATCCAAAGTTTTTTTGGGTTTAGAATATTTTATATTAAAAAACCAAAAATATTTTGCATTTTCAATATTTTATATTAAAAGCCCAATACTTTATGGATATTAAATATTTTTTATTAAAAATCGAACAGTTTTTTTCTACTTCTAATGTTTCATATTAAAAATCCATCATTTTTTGGATTTTTAATATTAAAAAAAAGTGGCCGGAGAAATTGTTTCGTTCGTTTAAATACTATTAAAAAAGGTTTATCTAATCGGAAATTTTCTGCTGATTCCAAACATACCCGAGTTTTTACCGATAATACAAAATTAGTCTGGGAAAATTTATAAAAATCTTTCTAGAATATTTTTTTGACATTTTTCCCTAGAAATGGAGAATTCAAGATGAATTGAATGGTGAATTAGTTTCCAAGATATTAAAATACATCGACATGGACCTGCGACGTGACACTAAACCTCTAAATAATATAATAATTATTTCGAGTTTTGCGCTTACCAATACAGGGATTTCGAAGGATTCGTATTGTTATTGAAAATTCTCCAGGATCCTGAATAGCTATAGAACAATACCCAAACTGAGAGAGATTGTTGTATATTCATGAAGTTATAAATATATGTATGTGAAAATATTTCTACACTGCGTATATCATAACTTTCAGTTACAACACGATTTCGATTAGTGTGTATGTGTGTGTATTGGCGAGAGTTCCAATCTCTTTTTCACGCATTCTCGGTCTCCCAAGGACTCGTACCCTCAACCGTTGACACATTATAATACTTTATTCATCAATCATTCCGACTCAATCCGAGATTAATTATTATTTTACCTTTCATTTTGGCCGCATTTATTTATTAAGCTTAATTGTAATTGTCAATGATCAACGGATTATTCGATCAGGACGTAATCGTTTTATGAAAAATCCATTAATAATAAACATTTTTACGAATTTATTTGTCACGTTAAATCAGAATTATTACAGTGAGAAAATAGGTAAATTATTCCGGTGAAAATATCTTTAAAAGTAATATCCAGAGCCAAAGAAACGCCGTGACTACTTCGATGAAATTGCAGTCTTCCAGCTAGTAGTGAAGCCTCGTGTTGATCAGACACTCGAGTTATAACGCTTTTTTTTCTATCCCTTCACTTTTTGAATAAAATCGTAGATATTTAAAAAATACAAAGATAACAATATAAAATATAATATAATATGTTTTTTTAATAAACAATATAGTAAACAATATACATTTTATAGACAATAATACAAAATTATATAAACAATTATCTAAAATAATTATCTATCCATATAATATGAACCTAAAATAATATAAAAATCATTTTTAAAAAATCAATAATCAACAAATTATAAAAAAATAAGTTGCATCCAAACAAGTGTCCGCTCTTCCACGAACCAATGGTCCAACCAATTCTAATCCGCCTCGAAACTAAATTCCCAAAAAAATCAATATATCAATATTCAAGGACTCTCAACATAAATTTTCGAAAAATGCAAATAGTTCCATAAAGAGAACAAAAAATCGATCATTCACGAGTCCTCGAAACTCGTTCCTTTCTTCAGCATTTCATTTGGCTCGCGAATTACGATCCACGTGATCAACGAACGAGGAGATCAGCCAATTCCATTCCTACCACCCCGGACGTTCCGAAAGTGCTCTTATAGCGATTAGGAACTGGCGAGAGCCGTGAACGTGATCCACCATCTACTTATATCGTCAGCTGCCACCGCGACTCCCTCTTTTTCACTCCCTACCCTCAATCGCCTTCCCCTCCCCCTCACCGCTCTTTTCTCTCTCTCTCTTTTTTCTCTTTCTCTCTTTCTCTCGCTCGTCATTGACGAAGAGTAAAATCCGAGCACGTGTATGAGTTGGGACAAGTTGGCGAATACACGCGGTGGTACGTCGGTGCTAAGTATATCGTTAAACGACTGCACACGACGTAACGAAGAGACCAACGACCAGTCTTCCGCGTTCGGCTTTGCCGGGATACCAGGCGATACTACAATTGGCCGCGAGAGACCCACCAAAAAGAATCGCGATCGTTCCTCCCACTTGGTAACCTCGCATCGTTCACGTTTTCGTATTTCGTGGTTTATCAAGAAAAAAAAAACTCCAGTTTTATCATCGATCAACCAATTAGAGCTATCAAACTTTTCCGACCAGGAAAGCGTCAAGGATTTCAACGACTGTCCTAATTCGGGTGTCATCGACTTTCCTAAAAGGAATTTCCTTTCGTTTCGTCGTTTCCTCGTTTCATCAATACCAAAAAGAATCTTTCAACGGTTTTTTTAAGTGACAAATTTTTAATAAAAAATTACAATTATTCGACCGTTCGGGTATTATCGTTTTTCTCAAAAGGAACTTTCAACGACTTCTCTCTATTTTTTCCGTCGTTGTCAACTTTGAAGAAAAAGTACTTTCAACGGTTATTCTTTTCCGGGTGTCATCAACTGTCCGAATTAGAAATTTCAACGAATTTTCTTTTCCTGGTTTCAACAACTGTTTAAAAAGGAAGTTTTAACGAGTTTTCTTTTATCGGTGTCATCAATTGTCCTAAAAGAAGCTTCTATCGATTTTTTTTTTTTTTTTACGACCCGCGAATAGATTGCTGCATTGCGTCATTGTGGTGCGGTGGTGACGTAGAAAGAAAGTAAAAAGTACTAGAGATCGTCAACGCCGAGAAATTTGTCGATCATTTTTGGGTAAAATTGACTTTTCGACTATTCGAAAAATCGAGAGAGAAAGAAAACGATTGATAGAAAAACCGAAGAAAAGTGAGCTCGGAATAGTACCGAATCATTTTTCAATCCCGTTGGAAACGAATTGTCGTATCGATCGAGAGGAAAACGAGAGGATTGGAGGAAAGGAAAAGGCAACTTCGGAAATGTCTGAAAACATTGAAACGAGAGAGAAGAACAATCCGAAGATCATCATGGACGATAACAACGTTGATGACTCGACGATCGATTTAATCGGCAATGAAGAATCTCTTAATTCGGAAAGGAATGGATCCGGCACTGAAAAACCCTCCGGAGATCACGAAGAACCGATCAAACTGATGCAGGTAAAATTGGAAAAAGTTTAACGCAGTTTCTGGCTTGACTGATTATTCGTAGCTTATGCAAGAAAGATGAGTCGACTTTTTAATGTCTCCGCGGTACGAATTATCGTCGATTCATTCCGTCGTTACATATGCCCGTAGCTTTTTTATTCTTGAGAATAGTAAAGGGCACTGACTACGGTGACATCGCGCAATTTCAGGATTTTTGTCATCTATCGGCTTGCCATTGGGGTAATGAGCAGTCTTCAGCTTTTTGAAATTTAATTTTTTTAATACGAAATCCAGTCAATTTTTTTAAGTCTACATAATAATTAAAATTAATAATAAAAATACTGAACGATAAATTAATCAATAGAATTTATTATTCGTTATTTTATTATTATTTTTTTGTTGCAAATATATGAAGTAACGAGTGATAAGTACAATTTATTATTTATTATACTATTGTATTAATTATTTTTTATTTCAAACAATATAATAAATAATTAATACAATTTATAGTCAAAATAAGAAAGAGCAATCCACGAAATTTGTTGAAAATTTCATCAGGGAAATATTTATCCTGATTTTTGATTGAGTGCCTTTTTAGGATATTGGATATCTTTATTGGCCTAATTATTATGTTCATTGATTGATTAATTGATGAAGTATTTAGTAAGATAATCGATTTTTTTTAAAATTATTTTTATTTAGATTTAAATAGTAAATATGATGATTTATTTACGGGCAACAATTTTTTAACGAACTCCATACTTTGTGATTTAATTCGAAAGTTGACTCGTACATTTTCGTCTGAAATTCCACATGCTCAACGCACCAGAAAGTCGACTCGAATTACCAACCGAATAAAATTTTCTCATCAACACGAACGTTGGCTCGATATTATCGTTCTGTTTTTTATTTATTTGTTTATTTTTTTTTTTTTTCAAAAAATCTTATTTGCTCTTTCAAAACCTTGGATGAGGCCCTTTTTCTTTCCACTCTTTGGCAAGGACGTTTTCGCACTTAAACGTTATTCGTTTGTACGAACGCGAGAGAAAAACAGAACGATAACTCTCAAGGATTCTTGCCTGCTTTTTTATGCGACCAGGAACACTTCAGATATTTTTTCACCTCGGATTTCGCATCCTCAAAAACAACATGTACTTTGCCACACCTTACTGAAAAACCTTGATTCACGAGAACGATCGTATTTTCATTAAATGACAAAAAAAAATATTTATTTCACGAATTTCATGCAAATTTAATAATTATGAAAAATCAAAAATCGAAAAATCAGAAATTACAAGTTCAATTTACGTCGTACGTGTTTGGTTTTACAAATATCGAAATAAATGATAAATTAATTTGTCCTATTTAATTACGAGAAATTAAATGAGAAAAATTAATTAATTATTTATTTATTTCGATATTGCAATTTCCGATTTCTGATTTTTCATAATTATCCAATTTGTATTAACTAAATTCGTGAAATAAATTTTTTTTTGCCATTCAATGAAACCACAATCGTTCTCGTGAATCAAGATTTTTCAACTCGATACAATATTTCATGCGAAACCAATTAATTTTTTTATTTTAATTTTCTTATTAAAATACGAAATAAATTGAACGAAATTTTCTTCGATCCCCTAAAGAAAATTTGGTGGGAAATCGAAGAACGTACATGAACAAATGATACATTTTAATGTCATAAAAATGGTAATTTAAATAAATGCCAATTATTTTTAAGCTTTGAATATTTATGAATAAATAATTGATGAATAATTGATATTTCGTATATCGATATCGGAGAATTCGATCATAAAATCCCGAGCAGAATCAAACGAAAATATTTTCGAACGATTCGTTCTATAAATACAAACGTTTCGAAGGCTTAGAGTGTTGGGTGTCTGTGGGTTATTTGAAACATCGTGTCCTTGTCCTTATACATTTTCGTCGTCGACTCGTTTCTCTCTGGTCAATCTGTCTGTTTGCGAACAACACGACGAGACCAGAAACGAATCCCGATATAAATAGAACAATTTCGGCTGATCCAATATCCGTGCATTGAAACGTAAATATTTCGAATTACAATTGCTGCCAATCCAGAACGAAATTAGGCACGAGTGGATGATAAATCGGTCGAAAAATTGCGAACTCTTGATTTAACAATAAATAAAAACTCTGAAATCTGAATTTTTCACTTGCAATAATAATTGAATTTAAATTCGGCAATCCATGCTTTATTAAGGAGAAACGTAAAAAAAAATAAATAAATAAATAAATCAAACATCTTTCGAAGGAATCGTGCAATAATAAAATACGAATAATTATACACATCTGTAAAACATAGAATTATTAAAAAATAATTTCCTCTATTTTTTTCGATCTTAGGAGGAAATATTGAATTATCAATAACTAATAGGAAAAAAAGTACATAATTTCGAAAAAAAAAATCGTTTGTTCGAAAATACGTTCGAATATGTTTACCTTTAATTTTAGATTCCTCATAATAAAATTTCATCTTCGATTCGTATTGACTGAGACGTCAAACGGTTTTGTAAATTTTTCCTGGTCATTTATCCGCTCAAATTAAACCCCATAAATTCAAATTAAATAAAATAATTACAAAGCGTCTTCGGACCAAAAAAAAAAAAATTCAAAATTTGAAAAAATGAAAAATAAAATAAAAGCTAAACGTATTAGAATCGAAATAATGTACAATAATATTGAGGCTCAAAAGCACACTTTCTTTCCCGGATTTCGTAAAAACTTACGAAGAAAAAAAAAAATTCTTTTTATTTTTCTTTTCGTGGCAATTTGAATTCGTACGAAGGTCACACGCGCGGGAAGGAATTAAGATTTACACACACGAGGCTTATCTTTCGAGCTCGCGATCCGCGTATCCGTGCATATTTCCCCTGCTGAACATTTTTATTTTCACAATTTTCTTCACTTTTTTATTATTATTGATCAAACTCATTTTTTTTTTCTTTTTTTTTACCCCGCGGTACTCGGCTCGGCGCGTGCGTCACGAAAACTCGTTGCGTATTGTGGAGCGTTAAATTTCGGCCTTGACCGGGTCTCCACGCATTTTTAACGTCCCTCTGTACGAAGAAGCGAAAAGGAGGGGGAGGGGGACATTCGCTTCGCAAAGCGAAAAAAATAAACGCATGGAGCAGATGTCGGCACGTGTCGAGGTAATTGTCCATAAGAGAGATCGAGAATAAACGAATAATCGCTCCACATTCTTTCCCGTCTTTTTCCATAAAAGTTTTCGAGAAGGCCAAAAAATATCGTGCCCTTTCACTTTTGCGGACAAATATCCGAAAGCGTATTTGTTTTTTCCCAAATACCATCCAGAAATAAAAATAAATTCAGAAACGCAAAGTCAATTTTATTATTGATCGAATATTATTGAGAATTAAAATTACTTTAATAAACATTTAAATAAGTAGCTTCAACAATAAATAATAAGGTAATTAATATAGACTTTGATTAATAACTGATTCGATAGTGATTAATGGTAAGAGTAATTAATAAATTAATATTAACAATTAATATGAAAGTTCAATTTAATTGATGTTGAATAAATGCTAATTTACTGGGAATAATAAATATAACTTTATTAATTAATAGTCCGTTAATTCAAGTGGATGAAAAATGGATTATTATTATTATTATTATTGATTATTTGTTTTATAATAAATAGATTATTCATTTAATTGTGAAATTATTAATATTAAAGTTAATGTAAACGTTAATTAATATTGAATAATTGTTCACTTACTGTTTACAATTAATTCGTTATTTATTATTTGCTGATTTAAAGTAAAGAATACTTCGGTTTGTTTGGGTTATTATTATTTATAATCATTTATTTAATCATTAACAAATTATATCAGAATTCAAGAATTCCTCCTTTTGATTTCCATTTAAAAAATTTGTTGAAAAGATGTGACCCCTGAAAAATCGAAACCAAAAAATATTTCGTATAAAACGAAAATTACGAATATCTCAATTTAGAGTACAGAGTTTATCTCCCCTACGTTGCTTCTATCAATTCTGTGTATACTATGTATTTGTATGAAAGCCTAACTCGTAACGTTGAAGCGAGTTGTTATCATTGACACAGGTGGGTTATCATTGAGTTATCATTAACACAAGTGCGATTTCAAAATTCTCCTCATTATCTTTATGTTTTTATTCAACACGTATTCTACGTTAGAGCTTATAGCGATACGTTCTCAAGTTTTGCGACAGCAAAGGCCTCTAATAAAATGTCGAAATATAAAAGGGTTAGGATTACACTACCAAAAAATAAGGATTATTTAAAAAATTAATTTCTAAGAAACTGAACGGTTGAAAAATCTTTGTATAATAATTTATATATATATAATAATTTTATCAACATATATAATAATATGATAATAAAAAATTAATAATTAAAGACGTTACAAGAAATCTCACGAATGACTTTTGAAAATTCAATTTTATTTCAAAGCTTGAAAAATAAAACGAATTGTTTTTCAATTAATCGAAAATAATAAATATTTAATTGATCAAATTAAGTAACATCGATAAAAAAAAAATCAATAAATAAAGACGTATTTAATATATATTTATCACGTTTATTATTCAATTATTTTTTAGAAAAAACTATACTTAAAAAAATGTAATTATTTTTAAAAAATCTATGGGCAATGTTGTTATTTTGTATTTATGAGCAACAATAACGTATTGACGTTAGCGTATCGCCATCGTATGATTCCAGGATGGACCGCTGAAAGCTCTAACGAAGAATTGACGGTGTGAAATTAAGAGAGGGAAGAATTTTGAAAGCGCACTTGTGACAATGATATCATTGCCTTGATCCACCTGTGTCAATGATAACGGATTATTGTGGAGTTTTCAATGTTGAAGCAGAGGATAGGCTAACAGCAAGAAATTCGTGTACGATATTGAAAATTGATTAAAAATTAACGTAAATTAATAAATTTATTGATTTATTAATAATATAAATAAATTTCGAAGACTTTAGTGAATTATTGGCCAAGTTCGAGTTATCCGAAAGAAAACAAAACGCAATTTATCCATCGATAAATAATGCCGATCCATCAACAATATTCTTCCATTTTATGAATGTTGAAAAATTTGGGTGATACGTGAATGACCTACGTTTTGAACTTGACCTAATTATTATCGAGCTCGACTCTCTTCCGGATATACTCTTCCGTATGGCGAAAGCTTGTTGCGTATTCCGTACGGTTCTATAATAAACATCTCGAATCGGTACGTCGACACGAGTACACGCGTGCTTTAAATTCTCAGTCACAACTGACTCCATAACGCGTTGAGATTATTCGTACGCGCGTGCCTTCTTCAAAAGTCACCGGAAATTCACCCTTACGACGACGTTGAACGTTTGCATCGTTGGAATGCAACGATCTTATATTTTTTTATATTTTTTATACTTTTTTTTATTCACTTTTTATTCATTTGCTTTTACGTGAATAAAAACGGTTGAGTTAATTAATTCTTTTTGTTAATAGTAACGTCTTTTTGTTAACAGGGAATTAAGTTATTATTAAATTAATAGGAATTTAATAATAACTTTATTATAATAATGTACATTTTTATAACGATAAATGTAAAAGTATTGTGAATAATCATTTATTAATAATAATCGATAAATGATTATTATTTATAATCATTTATTAATATGATTATTATTAATAACCATTTATTTATATAAATCAAATTTTTCCAGTGGATCAAATCGGCTCCAGAATCGTCGTTGATCGATGTAACTACTGAATCGCGTGAATATCAAACAGAGTAATGTATTTTATTACACCTTACGTGACGCAGTTATAAGTGACTTCAAACCCAATATACATCGATCATCGAAAATCCCTTTTACAAATACCGCGTTCTCTTTCAATGACGTCACGATCTAGATCGAACAACAATAGAACCTGAGTCTAAAAAAAACGACCCCAAAAAAATTATACTCATCATTCCTTCTCTCGGAACGATAAATTTTCCATTTTTTTTTTTCACCTCAACATTTGTCATTGATAAACGTAAAATAAAAATCAATTCGTGACGAAAATTCGTGTCGAGCCGTTTGGCATTTTGACAACGGGGAATATTATTGATGAGCCTTCGTTTCGTTGCTTCCGATAAATAATTATACCGAGGCCGTTGAAAACGAATTTCAAGTGCGTAACGACCGGGCACGTTTGGAGAACGTTGGAAAGCAACTATCGGCGTATACGGTGCTCTCCTCAGCAACTTTATACGTTTGCGGTCACGAGCTCGCGACCGTTCTAATTTGCCTCAACATAATTGAGTTATGTATTTGTGCGCTCTCTCAACGATCGTCAACGGCTACTTGGTTAGCCCATATTAATGTATGCCGTACGTGCACAACGTTGAACCGATACGGACTGCTTGTGGAGGTAGAGAAAGAGGATTACTCGATGACGTCTGCCTCCTACCCCCCCCCCCCTCCCCCCGCAACTTCTCACCCTTCGTTGTCAGGGTATTGCCATTTCTAGCATTTTCTACAACTCTTTCACTAGCCCAAAGAATGTAAATTATTACTTTAATGAATAATCGTTAATAAATGATTTCGATAAATTAATGAAATAAATAATATATTATAATATTGTATAATAAAATGTAATGATATTAAAATGATGTATATTACATTTTTAGAATAAATAACTAATATTAATATATCAATTACATAATTATACGAATAAATTACAGAGTAAAAGTAATTGTTCAATAAATAAATGATGGACGTAAATTAATTCGATTATATAAATGAATAAAGAAGTTATTTGGATAAATCAATTATGTATATGTATATATAACTGAATTACAGAAATTAATAAATCACAAATAAATTATTATGTAAATAAATAGGTAAATTTGAATAAAGAACGGAAGGGATTTTTGGAATTTGGAGCATCTTATTAGAACGATACAGCTATTATTGCTTTTTCCCATTTTCATACCCTGGCCTTTTTTTTTAATTTTATTTATCTTTTCGTTAATTAAATGGTAGATGAATTTGAAAAAAATAGTCAAACGATCTAGAAACATCGCGTTGATAGGAAAGTGACTGCGGACTGCGCAGCCGAGTGCAATGACCGATCGATCCGAGAGTCTGCAAGTTTCGTCCGTAGAAAAGGAATTGTAGGTGATCAGCTATGATGCAAGGGCTAAATCCACATCTTTAAAATTTCTCACACCCGATCAAATATTTCGACAGTTTACCATTTTGCTTTCAAGAATAAAATGATATCAATTTTTGGAAACTTTAAAAATCGAAATGATACATTCGATGAATTTTGAGTTTAAAGAGTACGAAGAAATTTGGGAACTTTTATTGTTCGCTAAAATACACGATAGGTGAAATTATTTATTTATAATCATTCGCGAATGTTGCTTTTAGTCGTGTCAATTGATTTATTAATAAATATTATTAATAAGTATTTGTTAACAAATCCAAAGAAATGTTGACGTATTACATTATTTATAAATTATTTATGTTTTTCATCAAACTTATTTTACGTGATTACATTTTTTTATAGAATTTTTTACATTTTTAATTAAAGGAAATAATCTTTTAAAAAAATGTCGTTGAAGCCTAGAAAAATATGTAGTTTTATGAGATTTTTATCTCCGTGCCTGTTCAAGCTTTTCCGCAATAAATTTCACCCTGAATAGAAAAATGCACGGCATGCTAAAAATTATGCAAAAAAGCTTGAAAAAAAAAAACGGTCGAGAGATGCAGTTTTTAAAATAACGAATCCAACTTGGGATTATCCGAAATCTTGCTTAAGTTTCTTCCATTTCTCATAGAGATCATCCGTGTCGGGAAAAACGAATTTCCGGGGCACGAAATTATGCAAGTGTTTCGTTTGGGGGAATTCGTGACGGGCGTGATGATTGTAAATTATTAAGGGATACGAAAAAAGGGGGCACGAAGCAAAATGATTAAGGACGTGTAACGAGGGCGAAAAGCAATTATTTTTTGTACATTAAGGGAACTCATCAAGCTGAATGGAAGTAAAGATCCAGTCCGGAAAAACAAAGAGTTTTGTGTGCCCGGTGTTGAATAGCAAAATTAAAGAGGCAAACTCATCGTTCACTCCGGTATCTCGTACGAAGTGGAAAATGCTTTGATATATATTTCATCTTCCGAACGTGCAATTTTCGTGGGGTATAGACTGGATCATACGATATAGCGAGGCAACGTTGAATGTACGATGAGACACCAGGTCAGTGGGTAACTAGGTCATATGGGTTATACCCAGAGAATAAAAATCAATCGGACAAAAATCAATCAACGAAATCAAGTAAAAACGTGATTTCGTTGAGTGATTTTTGAAATTGATGTAATTAATGAAAAGATCACTTCTTCGATTCCAAATTCGTATTTAATTCAAATTTAATTTCATTTAATTTGAATTTATTTTAATTAAAATTAAAATAAAAATTTTACTTTTACAATTTTTAATCACGTAATTTACATTTGCTTTGAAAATAATAACGCAAGCATTTAGGGAATTCGATAAATTATCGATTTTTTTAAAACAAAAATAAAGTAGCAATTAAATTCGTAAAAAAAAAATACGAAACTTAATTCAATTCCAAAATTAATATACTTTGCTTTAATTAGAGGCTGATAAATTAAACAAAAAAAAGTAAATTTTCGATTCGTCACAACTACGGTAATGACAGTGCAATATGTTCTTATATTATTTATGGAAAGTCCCTCGACTGGATTCGTCAAGGACGTCGAGGATGTGGAAAAGTGGAAACAAATATCCATTTTTCCTGAAAGAAAAAATAACCCAGGGAAAAAACGAGAAAGAGAGAGCGAGAAAAAAAATTAAGAATCAAGAAAAACGTAAAAGTAAAAATCAAAATATACACGGATATTTTTATCCTAATTAATTCGAATTTCTGATAACCATCGTCTTTATAAACCGAGACACAACTAATTTACGAAACAAAACTGTCAATCTCGTAAATCTTGGTGTCAGATTAAATATCAGTTTCTTCAATTACGAAGAATTTACAAATATGGAGAACGTGAAAAATCCTATAGCTATTACAATTTCCTTTTCCGTAAAATTGGAAAGGCACGAATGAGTGGTTGCCTTGAACTTTTTCTCATACATTAACACCATCAAGGAAAACTGCGAGTATCATTTTAAATAATCAAATGAATAAATGTTAATGAATTAAGGGTTAAAAATAAGTGGACAAAAAACGTAAGTTTCACGACAATGATGAGTAAGAACGATACGTGAGATATAAAAAAAAAGATCAAGAAAAGAGACAGCAAAAAAAAAAATACATATAAGTATACACATTAATTTCAAAGGTATCACGACGATCACTGAATAATTAAAACCGTCCTTGCGAGCATTTATTAAAATTTTGCGTACGAATACGTAAACTTAAAAAAGCGAGATCAAAGATTGGTATCCAAAGAACCGAAAAACATTTTTTTTTGTGTTTCAGCCTATTAGGGTTATAATAAAATCCCATTAATAAATCATAGAAATAAAATCAATGAATTTTAATCACATTATTACATATTCACTCAAATCGATGAATCTCTAAGTAATAATTGAAATTGATAAATCTTCAAATAATTCGCAAATGCAAATACTATAGCAAATTAAATCAGCAATCAAACGATTTTTTCAGTACTCCAAAAATTGGAAATTGATCGAACGAATTGACGAGTCCGATTTTAATCTCCTTCATGACTTTCAAGGTTCTTCCTTTCCTTCCATTTTCTACATTTTTTTTTTCTTCATATATTTGACATTTAAAGAAGAACGGGAGTTTCCTCTCGGCCGAGCTTCAACATTCGTATGCAAATTGACCGTATATTTTTCTGACACTGGGGAGAACGGTGGTAATCTTGAAGTTATCGTTGGGCCAACTTTAAGTGCCTTCAGACTGAGTTTATCGTGAGTACATTAGCCTCACTGACGACCAGTTGTGTCATCGATCACTGGTCGACTGTCAAGTTCGAAAGATTCCGAACCCAATGCTAGGCCGTAATTTTTGTTTTTGTTTTTTTTTGTTTTAATTTTATTCAGATTAATTAAAGTCTTAATTAGTTCGATGGAGTACTTTAGTAATTATTTTTTTAATGCTGATTAATAAAAATCTCAATTAGTTCGATGTCAGTACTTTCTCTCTATATTGCTCAAATAAACAATCACATTTCGTAGACAATTATTTTGTAAATCTGGAGATTCGTTCCATTAACAGATAAAAATAAAATAGAAAAGGAGAGTACGTTGCAACAAAATAAATGCTCAGTAAATTAAATTGAAATTTCTCAATCAATTATTCGTCCCCGCGATAAAAAAATTTTTGCGAGCGAGAAGTCAAAAAAATGAAAAAAATGAAGGAAAAAAAAAGAAAAATAGTTCACCTGTCCCACAAGATCAACCTCTCACCAGCGTCAACATTTATTCTTATCGTTCGTTTCAATCAGAAGTTTTCAGTATCGGATTATTTATTTATTTATTTTTTGTTTGTTTTTTTTTCTATATATTTTTCGTTTCGCGGTTGTCCCTAACTTCGCGATTGCGGCCGTGAGGACGGGGGCTCCAATTTTGTAATAAAATTCGAGGCAAACGGTCGATCGTTCCATACCCGAGGTACGTGCGTTTATAAAGTCGCGGTGAAACCGCGCGAATGTAGTAAGTACAGACACGGTGGTAGAAAGGCGCCTCGGGAGGCCTTGATATTTCGTATAATCAGCCTTAAGAGAATATTATCTCCCGGTGGGATTGGCAAAGCGGCAAAACTCTCGTGCGGTAAGCTTCGTTTCAGTTCTAACACAACGACGATACGTTCTGTTAAATACACGTGTATAATATGTCATATCGACTATAGATATTGTCTGAAGTCCGTCCATTTACATCCAGTTTATATATCATGAGGAACGGTAGGGTAGAATATTACATACGATATTAAACGTGGATTATAAAACTATATATATATGTATATAAGAGATAATGTTAACATTAAATATGTACTGTACGCGATTTAAGTGACTGGATAAAAACACAGCGCCGAGGGGTTGAAAAGCGTAGGATTTAGGCCCAATGACGTACTGCACATCTGTTCGACAAAAGCGTGCACGGCTAAATTTATTCCTGAATAACGTTAAAAAATAAATTCGAAGTTTCGTGGATAGAGGAACTATTCCATAAAAATGATGCACATAAAAAGGTTAGTTTGTTCTTCGAGCCTCGTCAGAAACCTGTATTGTCCAAAAAACAAGATCGAAAAAAACGAATGATCCGCGATCAAACGATCGTCTAAAGCGTGCACGGTAAAATTTGTTCCTGGATAAGGTTAGAGGATGAATTCGAATATTAGCGGATGGGAGAATTCTTCCACGAAGATGATATGTTTAGAAATGCTTCATTTGTTGTACGGATATGGTCAGATATGTTTACTAACGTAAAATCATATCGAACTTCGATCGACCAGCAGGCTCAACATTTCGAATTGAATTTTGAAAATGAACATTCTGAAATTAAATTCAAAATTCCGGAATTAAACTCCAAAATAGAAATTAAAATCAAAACTCGAAATAAAAAATTAATTAAAAACTCAAAAATTGAATTCAAAATTCCGAAATTAAAATTA
>JAPYZI010002810.1:0-21085 GCA_030523105.1 Ophioninae sp. A BG-2022a | reverse complement strand
CGTGATTTTTGAGATTCCGGCAAAACGGGCCTGGGAGGTCGAAAAAATTTTTTTTCCGTTTTTTAAGTATTAAAAGGGTGTATTTGATCGGAAATTTTCTGCTGATTACGAATATGCCCGAATTTTTGCCAAAAGTACAAAATTAGACTGGGAAAATGCAAAAAACTTTTCTAGAATATTTTTAGGACATTTTTGCCTGCTGCAGCTTACGGTAGCTACCGTAGCGACGAAGGTTACGAATTAGCGCAGTGAACATGTGACAAGTGAAAAAATATATTGATTCTTCATAAGGATGCAAGTGCGGTCGGTAATAATGGAGAATGCGAGCCGCCGCGCCGCCAGTGAGAAAATCGTTTAACTGAATTCTCTTGACGGTCGATAAGATTTTGAGCTCTCGTGGTTCATCTTTCAATTTCTCCGCCATTTCTTCATAAAAATAGATGAAACAAATGTATTTAAGGTTGAGATTAGAGTGGAATTTAAGGGTTGGGAATTTAAGGGTTGGGCAAAAAGTATCTTCAAAATGGGAGAATCATGGTTTTAGAAGACTGGGTCATGTCGTATTCGCTCAGCTGAAAATATAGTTCACTTAATTATAATTTAACATGCTTGATCCGAAATGTTGATAATATATATTCAGAATTCGTGCCGATTTATTTCCATTCGTTTTACAATTATCATCTGCAAAAACTGTTTCCCCTTAAACGACCGTGTTCTTATGGGGAAAACAGTCCCTTAGGGAAATTCTTATTTTTATTATTAATTTACTAATATTTTACCAATTGTTTAGAGAAATATTCTCAAAAAATGTTTGTATTATTATCCTATCAAGAACAATCGGAATTCGAGGAATCTAGAGATCTCTCGACTTTTCAAAATTGTTGGCGACTTTTACAATATTTAGTAATATATTAAAAGGTTATCGAAGCAAACGCAGTCACTTTTATATTTAATGACTCGACGAGTATAGCTCGAAATTTCAGTTGCCATCAAATAACTTGAACTTAATCGGGGGCACAAATGGTAGCTTCAAATCCCATTAAAATGAATGAAGCGCATCATCGATCGAATCGCAGAAACCACATCTATTGGACGAGAAATGTTCCTTGCATATTTTATAGGTGCATTAGGGATGGGATTTGCATCGCGATAATATCGCAGATTCCATATTTCCAATAGAAGTGCACTTAGATATGTACGTTGTTGAAAATGACGCGTCTTCGCTGTCCTCCCGGATAACAATGAATTTACTGCTTTTATGGCTCTCGGTTTTTCCGTACACGTTCGACATTTGCAGAGAGAAAGAGTTACAGTCGTAGCGGCGAGAAACTTTGCGACGACATTTACGTCTCGCGTTGTAAGTTTCACTTGCCCTTTTGATGATTTACGATTTATTAAAGGTTCAAACGTAGCGGTTCGTAGGCAGTTGCACGTGAGCTTCGTTAATTTTATTTCAGCGCAACTTCTATTAAATTCATCAGGATACTCGTTTAATGACGCTTTCGTTTCGTGCGAGACCATTTTTTATTGTCACGGAAGAGAATTTTTATTATTTGTTATGCGATGCAAAAACTAATTTACAATTAACAATTTAAAACGGCTATTTTGATTTGTGATTTCGAACCATTTATCAACGTCGATGTACGTTGACGCGTTTTTCGAATTCGTTTAAATTTTCGCGTTAATTATAAATTCGCGCGAACAACATCGAACCAAATATGAACTTTAAAAGTTTTGAGAATACGAGCTTCATCCAAAGTTGAACAAAATTTGCGTAACAATCTCGATTACGACCCAGAGTCTCCAAAAATAAGAAAAAATTAATAGTTTATCGTTATTCCGCGGAATTTTATTCTCCCAGTATTCGATCGAATCTCGTTTCCCTCTTTTCATCCCCTCTCGTCAAGGAACAATCCGACTCTCTCGTATCCTTTTCCATACCGAGAAACTTCGATCCCCTGGTTTTATTTTTGGCCTTTTTTTCTCGGTTTCTCACCGCCTCCTTTTCTACTTTTTGCTCACTGCACGAGCTCATGCAACGCACGCGATCTCTCGTTGCACGTGACGCGGATTAATCCAGTGATACATTAATTAATGTCGTCGCGGTGGTGTACACAGGACGGGACGAAGCGTCGGCGTCGTTTCTGGCGTCGTCGAGGCGCCCCCGCAACACGAATATCATTTCAACTTCGCATCTAGAAGTTTTAGAGACGCTCAAACCGCCTTGCAACGTTCACATTGTTCCCTCGGACGGATATCGTGACGAATCATTTTTTTTAAATTGTCGTTCACACTAAAAAATTCTTTGAAAAATAACATTTCATTTTTAACTTTAATTAAAAATTGAAACTGGGACGTGCTAATTTAGTACTTTCAATAGCAATTGAAATTCAATTCTACGATATTAGCATATGCGTGGTTGAGGTTTTGTCAACGATTGCACGTCTATTCGGAGTATTTTAAAATTATTTTGTGATGATTCAGCTTTCCAACGATTGCTAATCGATACATCGATAAAATAAATATTTCACTGTTCAAAAAAATAATCAGAGAACGCGACGACGCAATTATTTTTTACTTGAAGCTTAGTGTAATTAATCTCTTGATAACACGATATATTCAAAATTGTATCGATTAAATTTTATTCGTTGAGCAACTATGAACGTCTGTAGAAAATGCTTTCCCTTAAGTGATCCTGATAAATGAATATGTTTAAAATTACAAAATTACTGAATGAAAAGTTTTCAAGAACTTTAGGGTTTTTTAAATATTCACCCTGAAATTAAGTAACTGAAATTTCGTTGAATATTATCTACGACACACAAAAGCAAAGAAAATAGATGTTACCTTTGTGCATGCCGGTGTATTTATCCTTGAGGACGGTGAATTCATAAATCTTGCCAAACTCCTCGAACATCGGACGCAGAGCTTCTTCCTCGAGATGTCGGGGTATTTGACCAACGAACAATTTAACAACACCGTCATCGCCGTTCCTCGAATTTGGCGACGTTGAAACCGGTATCAACATGATCACTTTTTTTTCAAAAATACAAACACTTATCGTTGAAACGAAGGTTAATAAAAAAAAAAGAAAAAATACGAACGTACGATTTATGGAAAAGAGAAACGAGCCGCGCGTGAGTTCGTATCGCGATCGGGACCGTTATCGTTATCGGAATTATTTGGCCGATGTGACAAAGTATGCGCGAAAGCTTTATTATTATGAGGCGAAAGAATGTACGTTGCGTTGATGGAGCGTCGAGTGATATATTTTTATGAGCCCGAGAGAGAAAGTGTGG
Source organism: Ophioninae sp. A BG-2022a (assembly GCA_030523105.1). Classification (NCBI taxonomy): domain Eukaryota; kingdom Metazoa; phylum Arthropoda; class Insecta; order Hymenoptera; family Ichneumonidae; species Ophioninae sp. A BG-2022a. The sequence goes on along the minus strand of JAPYZI010002810.1, from coordinate 17,786 downwards.
ATAAAAGATCGCGAATGGATTGGTTATATTACAAACCCCGGGCGAGGAAATGGCGAGGTTCTGATTTATACAACTCGAGTCATATAAGTCACCTTAAAACTGTCGTAAACCGAATAATTAAGGGGCTGGCCAGGACGAACGTTTTTTTTTGTTTTAGCACCACCACTACTACGTAGCTTTGTGTTTCATGACTCGTCCTTTTCCCCAGTAACGACCGAACGATGTATTCGCGTATAATTACTCCACGAGCGAATTAATCGCAACGGCAAAAACTTTGAGCGTTTTGAACGACTTTATTTCTCGTCAACTATCGAATAAATAAATAAATGAGTACGAACGACCACAAACGCGCGTGCGTGGCTTGAATATCTTATTCTTGTACTGGCAAATCACGTTGGTTCGTACTGGAATACGAGAAAGTAGAAAAAAAGTCGTCGATGGGCCTGGAATTTTGGATTTTGATAAAAACTGATTAGCGCTCTTGTATGAAACGCGAGAGTCTTCGTATACAAGTACAATTCGATCCAAAGTGGATAACAACGACGTAAACTTGCGCACGCATGAATACGTTGGATACACGTGCTTCCAAACAGAAATTATTACAAGCGAAATCCCGTGAACGCGAAACACACCAGTCGCGCGCCACTGCGCATTGAAATATCAGCTTGCAATACGATCGGGGATAAGGCCGTTATCGCTGCGATAATATCGCGAAAACAAAAAAGCACGGTCACTCCGCAAAATCCAACGATCGATCGTTGCTCCGTGTTAACGCGTAAAAAAATTATAACAATTGCACCACGAAAATACGACACTTTCAGCATCCGTTTACAAAATTTGGCTCGTTCCACTCGAATTTTTATCAGGTCTGCGAATTCTTTGAAAAATAAATACGAATTCGGATAATTGCACTTTCACTATTACCGGCTCGTGAGAAAATATCTTTCTTCGTTCATGCTTAAACTTGGCCGAAAATTTCCCGATTCACGTGTCGGAGATAACTTTTTTTTTGCCAATTTTATTCATCCCACGGTTGATGATAGTTTCATTGGTAGATGAAAATAACGTAAACGGAGCACTTGAATTATTCAAATCACGATGACCAGGTGTGCACGAATGAACAGATATCAATCGATTGTATTCTCACTTTGGGATGAGTATATATATATTTGAATACAGTGAGAATAAAAACCTTAAATCTAAACGATCACAAATACGGCAAGTCCACGATCACGAGACGATGCGGCGACACGACGCACGAGACACGAGACAACATACTGGTTGAACGACCCTCCGGTTTGCCGATCGACATATCGCACAAACACACGCACTTTGCTCTTCCCCGGTCTCCCCACGCACGATCGTCCACCGGGAAATTACACGATCTCAGCTGAAGCCCCTTCCCATTTCTAAGCCCCATGTGTGAGTCTCTTGGTGCGTACGTCACACCCCACCTAAGAGGGTGAGAGAAGCGGAGGGAGCGAAAAAAAGCTTGGATACGGGGATCAAGAATACCACCCTTGTCAACCCTCGCGTAACCCACGTACGTTTAAGGGCCATTCCGGATTTTATATTGAACCGCGATCTTCATTTCTAGCATTACGAAGTACTATTGTTTTTTTTTTTTTTTTTTCGAAACATCGCTGAGAGCTTTCAGAAACTGACCGTAGCATTTCCAAAATTACTCTCGAAGAAAACAACTCGCGACGAGATTCCCAGCGTTAAAAAGAAATACTGACGAATCTTACGATTTATTTTAGGAACAGGAATGAACATCGTTAAAGAGTGTTTTATCGATAAGGATAAGGCACATTTCAATAATGTTCATTCTTGAGCCTCGTCCTTATCCTTATCGATGAGGAAGAGTCGGATGTCCGAGAGCATCTTTGAAAAAAGTATAACATCGCTTCCCTGTTTCAAGGTTCTATATATTCGTGTCTATAGACATTGAATATGACCAGAAAAAAAAACCACGGATCATGTAAGTCTCGTATAATGAAATGCCTCGAACCGCGCCCTTTTACGTGTCAGCGAGGGTTACGCGCGAGGAAACTTCCCGTCGAATTCCGCAGCGGCACCTTGGTCCATACCCTTCAAACCTCATCATTAATCCACGTCGCGATCCTCCGGGCGTTTTATTTTATCGCCGGAAATCGATCGAGATGCGAAACAACCGTTTCGCCCCTGAATTATGTTATTTCTTCAAATATTGAAAAAAAAGCGCATGCACATATACGAGTCGCGGTGGTAGTGACGCTGCATCCTATTGGGATCGATACGAGGGTGACCGGGGTTTGGTTCGGGGCCAGTAGAGAAAAGGGCATAATGGTCCCACCCCCTTTTTTAAATAACCCCTTGCCCCTCGTTCACCTATTCTGTGTATATAGTCGTCCCTGCGTGGTTGAAGAGCTGAGTCATCGGGGCTCGTGTGTGCGATACTCGATCGCGCGTCATTCTACACCACCCTGCTGCGACGACAACACTCGTTGCACATGCGTGTACTAATACATGTGTGCAGAGTTACCACAGGATGGCCGATGGGCCGTACGCGTGTGCGAATAAATGCATCTGTAGACATACGAAGGTCATGCGCATTGGCTTTACGTTACACTCATTTTGACATCTTACCTTTTTCGTTTGTACAAACAAACATGAGAAACTAAATGTTGCTCCGTACTATTTTCATTCGATTCTTATTTTTTATTGTTTTTTTTTGCAAATCTAACTTCAAACATCAATGAGTTGTAAAAATTGAGAATTTGCGAATTATCTGTCGATTGTGACAGTATTTTAAAAAATCGATGCTTTTGAAATGGGACTTCGGTGCTCGATGATTTAAAAAAAAATGGGTTCCCTTTCTACTCGGTTGGTCCTTCATTCTGTATTTTTTTTACAAAATCAGACATTTATTTGAATACGTGTAGATATGGAAAAACAACTCTGAAAGCCTCGCCTCAATTGCTTCTTCGGAATTAAAAAAGCAATTTCAAAAAGACACGAATTGAAATCTGATTATTACAGGTAGACAATTGAGCCGAAAGTTCCCATTCGTTAGCATTGAGTCGGTTCGATTTAAAAATTGAAAGACAACAAGACAATCGTCTTTGTTATCGCGCTTAAAATAAATGGAACGAGTTCACTCGGGCAATTGATAAAAATTTCGGGGGAATACGGGAATAAATATCAGTATCGTTCGATTTAAAACGACTCGTTATACGAACGCGACGAATTAGCGTCCACAGAACCAGACCGTTTATTCCCGTTACGTGTATATTCCGAGTCCGGTGGACCGAATTCCGTGGGAGGTTGAAAAATTCTTTTACTCTGGCATTACCAACTTCACCATTCCCTCTCACGTATAATGCGGTAAGCAGAAAGCTCTCGTATCGTTGCGCGCATGGGGTGCACTTAGAAGGCCACGGTGGAGAACGTGCTCGCCGTACACCACGTATAAGGCGAGCGCGTTCTCCTCTGTGGATGAGCAGGAACGCGATATATCGAGTTCCTCAAGTATTAATCGGTCCTCCTCGGTCGAGGAGGTTGGAGCACCAAAGATGCAGACGAGCTCCAGTATCCGAGGGAGAAAAAGGGAGAAAGAGGGAGAGAGAGAGAGAGAGAGAGAAGGAGAAAAAGAGGAAGTGGCGAGAAGAGAGACGAAGCCAAGGGGCGAAGAGTGAAGGAGACTCGCGCGACGACGAACTCGTTGGGGATTTATTTTCAATAGGTACGTACCCGATGGCAAGCCCGCGACGTACCCTTGTATCGATCGTCCCCTTTTTTACCCTCGTAATCCCAACAATTCCGCGAGAAGGTGATACAAGTAAAGCGCGTACGAGGTTAATGTAGGTTAGGCGCGAGATTGAGCACACGTCGCCGTTGTTCCAACTGGGGTGAATTCTGATGCATCACTGTTGCAATTGTACTTAAGCCCCTGCCCAATCCACAGTGAACGCCTAACTTTTTGAAGGGGTAAGAATAATGGGAGCGATCTGTCAAAATATAAGAAGGGTTCTATTGGCATTGTTTCACTTCAATCTCGCGCATAAATTTCTTAGGGAAACCTAATTTCTTATCAAATCTCGGTTATTATATAACATGCGTTCTTTCAAGGGGGCGATGCATTTTTTTTTGTTCGAGTTTTTTGTGATTCTGAGATTTCAATAGACCAAACGCGTATTAATTAAATCTCTGGGATTTCCCGCGGACGTATTCGTTGATACGAATTATCAGTGATAATCGTTATGCTACTGACTTTTTTTTCAAACGTACGAATGATTTTTTTTTTTTTTTTCGAAAGCCACCAACGTTAACTTATCGCAAAATCGTAATTTTACGTACATTTTAAGATTAGTCATAATCTGTGGTCATATTTCCAACGGTCGTTTTTTTAAAATACGTTTTAAGATTGAAAATAATCGAACGATTTATCAGGAGGAAAAAATATTCTTCCGCGCTTCGAAGTTTTTGTACGTGACCTCCAGAGGATTTTTCCCGGGGCTGCTTTCTCCGTGGAGCTCGACAGACATATCTGCTTCATATTCTCATCATCGCCAGCTGATATTCTTTCCCCTTGCTTTAACACCCCTCACCACCCGGCTCGTTCAACCTCCGGACCTTTGTGTGTGTAACCTTTTTTGTGTTTATATCCAAGAGCCAGCCCACTGATATCGCATCCCCGTGGCTATGCTTCTGGTATGTGTGCGGAGAAATAAGAAAGCGAAGTCGCCCATGATTTATGTCCGGTACTTTATATACCGGTTGAGGGACTCGCCACCCACGCTGCATCTTCGTTTTTTTAACACGCACACGGGCACACCCCTGAACTTGCTACAATGACGCACGGGGAAGAAAACGACTTAATCCACGATGCTTCGCACCGCAGTTTTACCGGATAGCGCCCGTTTCTTTCTCATCGATTCGGTATGGAAATTGCAGGCGTGCATAATGACGCAAACCGAGTCGCAGCTAAATTGTAAAGTCGTAACCGTTTCGATTCTACTACCTTCAAGAGACCAGGGAGGAGGAGAATGGTTTTACCTTCCAGTTGGGGACAAAAAAAACCATCGGTGTCACATTTATTGAATGCAAGCTCTGATACGCAACCGGTTATGATTCACACTGTAAAACTAGGGGTGCTGTTGCTCTTTTTACGTTCACCATTCCACGGCACAAACGGTGAAGCAGCTTTCTCTATTTTTTTTTTACATTCGGCAACTTTCGTGGGTGAACTGAAACGATCCATTTGTGAAAAAGATTTTTACGAACTATTTGTAACTTTAGTTTCAATATTTTTGGCTTTTTTTGAAATGTAATGGTTAATTTTTCTTTTTACAAAAGTCGGATGGGCTGTTGGGAAAAAGGGAACCTTTCCGTAACGCTTGTACATGTGTGTATAAGTTTTCATCAAGTTCAAGGGGAAGAGAAATAGAGAGACAGAGACGGCGCAAAGAAGTTGCTTCCGCGATCAATTCTACGCAGCATAAAACTCCTCTCCTTGATCCCTACGTGGCTCGTACTCTTGGCCTCGTGCGCTCGTGCGAGTTTCGCACGAGTCCCTCGACACTGGTGTCACGGCATCTCCGCTCGGCTGTCCCCAAGTTTCGGGGCTCTTGTTCCGCGTGAATTATTGAGAGTGTGCGTTGCCCTATCGCCGACTAGCGGTGAACGCGGATTCATGGTACGACACTCGACTTACCGACTCACAAAAGTTTGAGGGTGATACTTTACTAAATGGAGGATCGATGTCCCACACAAATTCGATCTATTCAATTTTATTGATACTTCGATGTATATATCCAAAACGATAATTTGTTACTTATTTGCCGTGCGTCGGGACGATAGCAGTCAGGAATGATGACAGCTGTGGGGTTTCTTGATTTTTTATTAGATATAACGAATAAAATATAAGAATAAAATATAAACTTGTTTCAAATTGTTTAAAATCGACCTCTTCGAGTTCTTTATCCTCTCGCTAACGTCGTGGCGGAGAGTAATTGAATATTTACGTCTCGCCGCTTCCTCTAATCGTTGCATCATTAAAGAGCACTTATACCACGAGTACGAGAAAAGGGATATTTGCCTTTTTTGCAATAAGCGAGAAGTTACGAAAGGAAACACGTAGGAAATCTGAGAACGGAAATTAAGACGGGAAAGTTGTAACGCTGAGTAACGCCGCGGAGCCCGATTCAACGAAGTTTGGGTGGTTTCGAGAGGGCGCCTATGCACGAATACGAGGATCGCCGTGCCCGCCACCTCACAGATTCCGGTTGAAACGGGTACGTGTTTCTCTCGGGTGCATACGTACGTTTTTAGGCGGACTATCCTTCGGTAGCTACTGAAGAGGAAAATCCCATCTCACCCTTCCCGAATTTCTCTTCGAGTTTCGCTACGCCGCCATCCCTGCCTCTCTTCTTCTCCTTATGGGTATCCAACGGTTGACCAAAATTTGCGCGAGCCCGAACCCTCCACCGACGCGACGATCGCACACCACCCAGCATCACGTACGACTGACTTTAATGTGCGAGGGTGTACTGGGATTTGCCTGGATTAGTACCGAGAATTAGCCTCCCAGGGAACGGGCAAGTTCCTAGCGAAGGGCGCACCGGGAAACGGATAAAGGGTCCCGGGATCACCGGTTGCAAGATGTTGTGTGCACCGAAGTCACGAAGGTTACCTACCCAACGTTGAAAATTATTTGTCAGGAGCCTCCCTGGCGGATTACACCGGCGAATTTCGGCCGAAGCTGTTAGACCCCATTTTATTCCACCGATCCAACCAAAAACATTATTTTCGTGTATTCGGAAACTTTGGTCATTTTTCTTTCCTTTTTTAATCCTTGGAAAACAACGAAAATACTTATTTTTTATTTAACGATTCATGTTGAAAATTAAAAAATAACGCATTCATTTTTTGGGTTTTTTTCAATCCAGTGATTCAGAACAATTATTAAAAAATGTGATGTTGGACAGAAATGGAAATAAAGAATCATTTTGAAGTAAGATTCAGAAATTGTGTTCGTTTCAATTGTTATAATACTAGTATCGAAATCCCAAATTAGTAAATGTCATGTAAATGAATCGTAATTAAAATTGAGGCCGTTACATTTTCATGAATTCGTTCGTCGAGAAAAAAGTTTTCCCAAGGGATAAAAAAATGTCGATATCTTCTCGAGTCGCAACCTCTGTATAAAAAATATCCAGAAATTTACAAGAATGCGGCTTCGTATTTATCGAAGCGCCGCGAACAGCTTTTTCCCTTAAAAACGTTGCCGTCTTCTTTTTTTATCGAACATAATATTCCGAAAATAGCAGCGGCGGACATCCGCCGCGAAGGCCAATAGTCTGAAAAAGCTTAGGATCGTAAATCCGTACCGTCGGAGCGAGGCCCTCACTGACCATTTCTACACGACCGACAGCTTTCGAGACGAAGACGTTCGAGCATTCAATATAGAAAGTACGCAGCTTTACACGCACAGTTTCGTGGCTGAAATTGAATTGGATCTTTGTCGCGACTGGACTCGTAAATCCCCTCTTCTACGTTCCCGGGCCCGCCATCTCTTCCCATTTCATCCGCGTTATCCGATACTTTATACATTTATCTCTTAACCACCCTTTCACTGGAATTACCCGGTGAATCATGAAATAAGGGAAAAGCCTTGGCCCGCGGCGATGCCAGCTATGTATCGAGTACGGACGTAAAAAAATTGTTAAAAAAACAAGAAAAAAAGGAGAAATCACGAGGTTAAAACGAATTTCACATAACTTCTCGCTCGATGGAAAAAAACGCGGATACGACCGCGACAGATTTACACCGTTCACGGTGCGAGCAGTCTGGAATCCAGGAAATCGGGCCAAAGGGGAGGAAATTCCGATCGTCCCTGTATCGCGGTAACGTCCAGTCGACTGGTACTATTCACCATAATCGTCATTCAAATCGAACTCGTTTCGTTCTCCTCTCCGGTCCCCCGGTCTCGTCGCAGTTATTTGGAAATTGTTTGAACAATGGCACGAGCTCCGAGTATAGACTCGAGGAAGCAGAATGCTGCGTGCCTGTTTTATATACGCTAACCGGTATTTCTACTCGGTGCGTACGACGTTGATCAAACAACAAATATTTATGCATTCTCGATACCGCACAAGTATGCGCGTGTGCTTATACGCGAGCGTGAGTGTATTTGCATACGTACGCACGCTGATGGGATACGTATAGAACGAGAAGTCGCGAGAGCGAGAGAGAGAAAAGGATAGAATGTAGAAAGGCTCGCGTGAGTCTACCGGGCCCTCTGCGAACACGCAACAACAAACGTGCAATCAATTTAGCGGTCATTTTTCGGCGGTTCCGCCAGACGAAACTCACTTTACTCCAGATTATGTGCTATACGTCTATACCCTGTTCACACAGTAATCCCGAGAGCAAGTATCGCTGACCACGATCAAATACCTGACGGACCACCAATGTTCCGACCCGTCGCGCGTATATTTTTCATTAAATGAATCTGTTTTTTTATTTTTCACTTTTCCTCGTACTCTCATATTTGTTTCGTGGCCAGGATAAGCTCTTCCGTTACGAATGTCCGTTTCCTAATTGGCAAAGTTTGCGAATTCGAATGAACATTCCTATTAGCAGTTTTCGGGTATTTCAATATAGTTCTTGCGATTACGTGGAAAGCGATAACGACATTGCGCTGTACGTCTAGTTTTTTTTTTTCTCGGGTTTCGAGCAAAACGTACGAGAAACAACGAGCGCGCGTTTTTTCGCAACTCTGTAATTTTTCTCTCCGCGGTAGTGCCACAGTTGTAAAAATATTCGACCCTTCGTCCTCTACTGGCGATATAAAGAAAAGGCTTTTCAGTTTCGAAGGAACCGAAGCTTTTTGCGTTCGTTTGAATCCAAAAAGAAAAAAAACTGATATATTCTTCACAAACAAGTACGTTCCATCTTTCCGAACTAAGTTATATGCCGAGAGCACACAGCCGAAGGGCCAATTACCCCGTTCTCGTGTTTCGCACACACGAGATTCAGAATATTTCTCGGGATAGGTGAACCGGCCACGCGATAGGAATAAATATCTCGCGGTGATAGGAGCGGGAGAATGAAAAGGGGTGCTCGGACGCACAAGGGTAAAAACATCCCTGTAAATAACGTAGATAGAATCACCCAGCATGGTGAGCTTTAAATAGCACGGTGGATGTCGACGACGACTCTTCGTGCTCGGTCACGTTTTTCTTTTTTCTTTTTTTTTGTGTTACTGTACGTACGTGTGCGTACGCGTATGTACGAGCGTCCAACATTTTTAAACGAGAAATATCAAGGAGCAAAAAAATACTACCGGAAAAAAACTGGTCGCGCGGAAAAAAAGATAGAAAAAAGATACGAAAATAAATAAAAAAAGGGCTGTGGAATGTAATAAAAAACTAATTGACCGAAAAGAATTTTGCGTATTTTGGTGACGAAGAAGATTGCATTTTTTCGTTTTCATCTCTTCGCGACGGAACTACCTTGATTCATCCACTGAGTTTTAGAATCTCGACTCAACCGAAACCACTTTTAACTACAATGCGAGAGCCACTGAAGTCTCCAGCGGAACTGGTATAGTCTGAGCCATTGACGTCTGCAGAACATTAGGGGCGAATGCACTAAACACGCGATTTACCAACGCCGGAAGCGATTTACGGGGTGTTTCAGTATTGCGCCACTAATTTCACAGGTAACACCTCGAAGACTCACGGAAATGGTTCGGCAATCAAAAATCGAGCGAGACCCATCGCTCGTGGGTGTGCAAATGGGATTCGCAAACATTCACGTGTTTAAGCGCGCGATTGCGTAACGAAATATGGGCTATTACGACGGATTTGACAGTTGAGAAATTCTGAGATTTATCGGGCTGCCGTTCTGCTCATTTCTATGAGTAAAAATTATTTTCTGATTGTTCTTAACAAAGTACGCCCTTTTTTACTTTTCTGAAGTACCAACTAGAGGTCGAATTATGGAAGATTGTTTTTAAAAGTTTCCGAGGTAGAATACAACACTAAAAATTTGCGTTCAAACGATGAATTTCACCATTCAAATAAGCTTCTTAGTTTTCAATACCTTGCAGTTTGACAAGCTCGATTCAATGGAAGATTTATTTAATAATCTTACAAAAAGATGAAACTGGCCTAATAGAAATTAGTATTTCAAATTGTCTTCAATTCTTCTTCTCAGTCGTTTTCGAATGTTGTATATAAATTCTACGTCACGATCGAAAATTCGCAAGAAAAGTTTTCAATTCTTATTAAGATCGACGCCCACGCGGCACGCTCGTCTCATTTTATTTCCATTAATAAAATATATTTAATTGTGAATTAACGAAATTAAACTGGAGTAACTATTTCTGTAACGACATTTCGGGGCTAAAAGTCGAGCCTCCCGCGAGTTATGCACCGTCATTCGTACATGCGTGTGTCGAACGTGAAAAATCGAAGGTTCATCGAGTCCCTCGAAACCTGGACACACTCGTTACGTAGGCACACATGCAGGTGTCCCGAGTACAGCGCCAAGAGAAAATTGCGCTCGTACATCTCGCGCCTCGAGCGGCGTGAGTTTCTCTGGCAAGGGGACAAAGCAAAACTCGGCACTCCATATTCTCGTCCTACGATTAATAACATTTCGTTGACAGTCACAAAACGCGTGCAACGTTGAGGGGATGAGAAACAGAGAGGGAAAGCCAAGGGCAATAGGGGAGAAGAACAGAGAAATAAAAAAAGGCAAAAAACGAGAGAGAGAGAGAGAGAGAGAGAGAGAGAGATGGACATTCGCGACGCTCAAACGAAACAACCTAACGTCTTTCTCCGGGAGCGTGAGGGATGACGATTACCGTGTCGTCCTCGTATTGAGATTTTTCGCTCGGAATCAGAATTTTCGTAACCAGTATAATTTGCAATTATCGTTTTCCAAAATGGAACGCGATGTTTTTCAGTAATAAGGAAATATTTATTCGCGTAATTCGTTTGTGCAAACATTTTTGAATTTATATTTTAAATATACCGAACAATTTTGTGTAAACTTTTCATCCGGTGTTGACTTTGAGCTAATAATTTTTCGAAATTGGACATTCCAGAACAGTGTTCGATTACCGACTCTTTACTTTGTTTAATTCAAACGAACAACATTCTATCCGTCCTCCTTCGAGCATCATCCGAGTGCAACAAAAGTAAAATATTTTATTCGCATAGCGTAAATGTAACTTCTATTTTAGACATGCTTTATCTTTCAGGTATAAATTCTGATTATATAATTTTATATCTGTAATAATTATCCAATTTAATAAATGACAATGTGACTGAACGCTGCGTAAAAGTCTGGGGAGACAAGATCCAAAAAAAATATCGTCGGTAACGAAATCTTCAACGTTTTGAAAAATTCTCACGTATCTTTCGTAGCTTCTCGAAGCGTTAAAAATGAGAAAGAGCGTAAAGGACGAATTGATTTTGGGCGGAATATCTCGTACACGTGATAGAGACAAACAAACGCGATATTGGTGAAGCGATGCCACTACCGGCTATGTAAAGTTGGTGAACGTTTCGAAGGGAGCGAATGGAAACGGATAAGTGTATTCGCACGTACGTGTGTAAATGTGTAGCCTCACGATTTATAGGGCGGCTCAGCCGGGTCGCAGGGAATTTTGAAATTCCCCGGACTCGGCCGACGCGTTTGGCTTTCGCGAAAAGCCTTCTAGCTGTTTTCTCGTTCACAACGCTCCGTACGGTTTCTAATTTCCGATCGCTTTTCTACGTGTATATATACACATATATACACACATACGTATACACATATTTCGAACGGTGGCGCCGAAACTCTCCCTTCGTGTCCTGGGGTGAAGAAATTGAAGGGGTTGTACACACACCCGCGCATACACACATTCGTAGACACGTACGAACCTCCTCGCTCACTTTAGTACGCGGCGTTTCACGCCCGATGAGCAAAGACCATAAATATCGCTGATGTTTCGTGGCTTTTTTTTTCTTCTCGTTGTAACTCCGTGCACAGGAGTGTAAAATGTCTGGAAGCTTTATTTTTGGTTACCTTCGAAAACTGTACGTGTTACTGGCTATTAACGCGGCGAAGCGTGGCCGGATTGATTGATTTTTCGGGTCATCGATAAATTATTTAGGAAAAACCGAGCGGCAGAAGTGAACGCGCGCTCGGTGTGCGGCGATCTCCCGTGTCAAGGTACATTGCCCGGGCCAATATTTGAGCGGGTGACCGCTTAGCCGCGCACCGACTGGCGCGCCGACCGGTACACGATTTTACTCAGGTTCCAATGGTAATGCGATTCGGACTGGGGTAAATCGAGAGCGACGATACACCCGGACGAATTATCCAGTTTCCCTGCGCTCTGGTTTCGTGCAGTTGAAAAAAAAGAAAACGCGATAATGGATTACGACCCGGGCGTGACTGAGGAAATTAATAAGTCAGAAGACGGAAAAGCGAAAGAAGAAAAATAGCAATATTCGATTCGAGGAATCCAATTATCCTGAAGCAAGGAAAAACAGACATTTCTCGGAAGATTTCTCTCTCGAAAAAAGTCAAACGAAATTCTGCAGATATATTTTTATTGCCTTGTTAATAAATTACGATACATAATTTATCGCAATAAATATAATAAAAAATAAAATAAAAGACGCCTGCTGTGCATTTCCCCGTCAGTGTCTTTTTTTCCATTGGACGTGACTCAACAAATTGTTAATTCGTAAAAAAGAAAAATTGTTTCCATTGCATAAAGAATTATAATTGAATTATACAACGTTCAATTACATCGAAGCCACTTATAATCTTTCGATGTATCAAATTTGATACCCCAAAGCCTTGAACGATCCGTTTGCAATTTCTTTTTTTTGCAAACCCCGAGGAGACTGAAACTTCAACCAAGTCTATGATAAATCACGAATACTTCCCTTTCGATTTGGTTCAACAATTACGAAACGTCCTTAAGAAACGTTATTTCGGCGTTGAAGAAAAGCGAACGCGAATGCCATAGCCGTTTCGTCTGAACTATCCTGTAGGGATATATATACACTGACGTGCTCGACCTCGCGCACCCCCACGAGTAGAACGCATACCAAACTGGCTTGCGTCACGTGGTAGAGCTCGAAAGGGTTACGAGGAACTTTGGTAAGCCGTCCGAGCGAGTCCCTCGTGTGCAAGGGTGAGAGGAGGGAGATGGAAAGGAAGAGAGAGAGAGAGAGAGAGAGGAGGGAAACTGCCAACAGCGCCGATGTGGAAAATATTATTGGCCCGTGCGCCCTTCGGCGCGGAGGTATCTCGTCACACCGACGAAAGCGCTAACCTCAATCTAAAATTCTTGCTGGCCTCAAAGCGTCTCGTACAAATCTCGCGAGATTATCACATATAAAATTGAGGCTCGCGCGAGCGTGTTGCGCGGTAATCCGTGACGACGCTTCCCATTTTCGTGATACGTCCTTTCGAGTTCTCGGTCAGGCAAAAACCATTCAAACAACTCGAACGCTCCTGCTGTATTTTTTTTTTTTTCAACCTACGGCTCTTCTCGACTATGAATAAATATGCTCGATGAGACCAGCCAGCCTATTCGGCGCGTGACGCAAAGTGGGACGTTTGATAAATATGTTTACAAACATTGCTCGCCCGCACGACCGATATTTAAATTTCGACCCAGATCTGAAGAATTATATCTTCGACGCATTTTCGTAATATCACGAAAACGATCTTTTAATTACTTAGGTTATTTCAGAAAATTCAAAAAATAATTTTTCCCGATCCTCGTTACAGATGTACCAGTTTAATCGACCGGAATGAAAATCTCGGACGATCATAAACGTAGAGAAACAAAGGAAAAATGAAATAATTATTCAACGCGTTTAAATTATGAAAACTTTGATACCTGAAACACCATAAAAATTAATGTAATTCTAAGAACGAAGTGAAAAATCCGCCATCCCTTCGCCATGGAGATTAATAAAAATTGGAAAACGAAAAATTTACGAATTATTATTAACTATGATTTTCTTTGTATCCCAAATACAATTTTTGTAAGAAAAATATATACGATATTTGGTAAAAGCGGTTCTTCGTTCCATTTGCGCTAAGCTTTTCTCATTCACGAAGGGATTCACCTTCGAATGGTATATCATCGCTCGAAATTTATTCAGACTGGTATTGTCCCGGACAATATTTTTTTATTCATATATTTATTTCGCGCATGTGAAAGCACTCGAAAGCAGAGAGAGCACATTGAGAAGGAGCGAGGGAAAAGAATCGATGTTCACAAAAGCTATCGCCGCCCTGCCGTTATATCTACCTTGTCGTGCCGCTTTTCGAGCATATAGTCTCAAGAGTCCTGAGACGCTCTTTCGACGAGAGAGGATCCTCTTGGGCTCCCAGAAATATGAGTTTCAGTTATGCACACCCCTTCAGGATACGAGATATATACGAATGCAGACGCGCACGCTCGGGCACACTTACAAATTCAACACAAAATACCCGACGCAAAGTGGAATTATTTTTGGACGAGGGAATTTTTGGTAACGGGTACGTACGAGCGTCGCCAAAAAAGGAAAGAAGAGAAAAGGCTTTTAACGTCATTTTTTCGTTTTTTTCTTTTTCTTTTTGTTTTTTTTTTTTTTTTTTTGAACCGCCCATTTTTATTTCAAGCGCGCCGTTTGTAAATTGGACGCGACCCAAAAAATCTCGCTCGAAAATCATACCGCTCGATATTGCAGGCCCCGTGTACGGAGGGCTCCTCCGAATGTGACGATAAAAAAATATTATTATAGTTATTGCGACGAGTCTGTGCGGAATAACGCGCGTATCACCGGAGCGTACCTTCCCCGACTACGGATACAAGCGTAGACGCGCCACTCCTTTGTGTTTCCTCTATTTTTCTTTTCCTACCATTTTTTTTTTTTTTTGCTTTCTTCGTAGTTCGCACGACCACGTTAAAACCAGTAATACACCGGGCTTGTTCGAGAGGTCGCGGCGCGACTGTTGGAAATCGTGGACCTGCCCCCTTTAGACATCCGACTCTTTACTCGTCCGTCGATAGTCAACCGGGGTCGAACAAGAGGGTGAAAGAGAGAACCGAACGACGCGAAAACGGAGAAAGCGCAGTTTGTGCTTCCCGAAGAGTGCCCTGAATCCTTATACGTACTCGGGGGCGCAACAACCCCCCGTGACTTCCACGACTACACTCCACTTTCCATATTTCCAAAACTCTGAATCATTTATCCGTGCTCAGCCGTGCATGCTCGGGCGGATTCTTTTTTTTCCCCTCTTTCTTCCGCTCTCCCCTTCTCGCGAACTCTCTCGTATCGCCGCCGGTCCCTCACCGATGAGTCCTCGTCGTACCCTCGCCGGCTCTCGCCGGCGCCCCTCCCGCCCTCTTCCGCCCCTTCTCGCGCGGAACGTCACTTTCCCCCCGGGATCCCCGCTATGAGAGATGCAACGACCGGTTCGCCCTCCACGCGGGCAGAAATGAGAGCGAAGATGCCGAGTCGCGCGTATATATACGTGTGCGCAACGACGACACGAAAAAAAAAAAACCCGCGAGAATGCGCGCGGAGAGCGTTCACCTTTGAAAAAGCGGAAAAAAGCACGCTGAAATAAAAAATCTCCCGCACGCATTCCCCGATAAAGAGCCGGCATGAAAAAAAGAAAGAAAGAAAGAAAGAAAAAAAGGAAAAGTATAGACCGAACTATTTCGCGTTTTCGTGATGTACGCGTGTACAGCGCGCGCAACGGACAACGGCAAAAATCTGCCAAAGCAAACCTGAATACGTTCGAGAGTGCAGTTTCTCAACTCTCCGCGAATACCTCGAGTACCGCGTACTGTATCGTGATAATGCATAAATACATGTATTTCCGGGTCGTAATTATCATTATATTTCCGGTACACACTCGGAGCTCCTTCGTGCTTCCAATAAAACCAGGCCCGCGAGTACTCGTCTTCCTCACCTCACTCGTGACGTTAATTAAAATTCCGGTTTAGTTTCAATTTTGAGTAGCGAAACGAGTGCTCAGCCTCGATTCCTGTCGAGACTCGTTGCAATTGCCTGCTGAAAAATCGATAACGTAACCTCTACGTTTTGTTTCTCCGGTGCGTATGATTATAGTTATACGGTAGATCGAGCGGTCACCATCGTTTCGCTTCGTCATCGAAAGAAACGATCACCCTCGCTCGGTCGCTGTAATTTCTCGATTGACTATGAATCAGCGTGCGATTTGTTCACGCCCGTATTTCGCGGTTTATCTCCGCATCGTTGAGCCGTCGCTCTCGTATAACGATTCATCAGGTCTAATGAATCAAAGACTCCGATTTCCCAGCGTTAGGATCGTACACCGATCAATCGCGCGTCGCTGAAGCTTCGATCGTTCGAAATCGATGGAAACTCCCTCTCGTTCGTTTCGTTCGTACGTTTTTTTACAATATTTATTATAGATCGTTTTTTTTTAAATTTATTTTCTCGATCTCTGATCAAAACCATAAAGAAAAAACGTCCGAGCGACGTCTGTACCAGGAACCGTCGAAAACAAATCTTTTCGACGATTAAAAAAGCAATAAAAAATTCACGCCATTTTTTAATATATATTGGGTAATATCTAGATAAACATGGCATTGCAAAAATGCATCGCAAACATTCGATCGCAGAAACAAACGATAATCAATCATAATTTGAAAAAAAGAAAAAGAAAACGTCATAACTTATCAGCTCAGGGGATAAAATTCGTTGGAAAACACACGATTGCAAGTATGATACAGTGTTCACGTCCGATGATATTACATTTGGGAATTTGAAACAGTGATCCAAAGGGCGTCTATTCTGACGGCGCCCATTGAGCTCAATTACCAGCCCCCTCCTGGCCCCGCCTGTATCGCACTAGGTATTACAATTTCGGTATATAGTTATGAAACGTTGGAGACTCGGGAGTCTCGGTATCTCTCCGAGACGTTCCGGGCGTCTTCTCTCCTTCGTCTCTGGCGGACGCGAAGGGCACCCGGCATCCGTCAGGGCGCATTACCAATCCTTAGACTGTATTACTTGGCTGCCTTGGCGCAGTGTCAGGCTTCTCCCTCGAATCTTGTGCACCTTCTCTCATCCCTTCGAATCCCCGCCTCCCTCGACCCTCCTCTCATCCTCGCGAATATCTTAGAGTTCCACGGCCTAACCTCGCAAGACAGCCATTGTGTTCCCTATTAATTACATTGCTGGTGGAGCTTGTATAGCGATTCGCGGGGTCCGGAAGCCCGAGTTGTTCGTACAGACCAGCCTCTAAATACCATCGATCGTAGACCCTGTGCACGTATAGAGCCCACTATGCACCGACTCTGCGCATTTGTACGTCGGGCGCTTCCATTGTCCATAAAATTCCCTTCGAACGAACTCGGAGCGATGCGGGAAAGTTGCGCGTAAATTTGTGAAAAATCTAGCGAAACTTTCGACGCAGCACCTCGTTGCGTCGGTAATGATAATTTGCACGGCGAATTCGGTCACGGAGTCTCGAATTTTCGGGCGAAGAACCGTGGCAGGACAATTGCCGAGCGCTGACCCTGGGCGCCTGTGTTTATTTACACGGGAATTCGTTCCGAGCGCAGCGTGGAGAAAAGACGCGCGTAGTTTCGTCGCGACGAAAACACACGCGTATATATACGTGTGTCCACCGATACTCACATACATATAAGTAGTATATACTTTCCGGGAAAACTATACGAGACATCAATACGAATCCAACGCTATTGTTTACGGTAGGCGAAAACCTTCTCCAAACACACC
>JAPYZI010002809.1:0-34597 GCA_030523105.1 Ophioninae sp. A BG-2022a | reverse complement strand
AAAGCAATTTGAAGAGAAAATCATAACGAAGAGATTGAGCGCAAAGTGGAGCACCAAATCCCAAAGCGAAAAAAGTTATCGATGATTTAGTGAAAAAACGTATTTTGCCCAAAAATCGGAAAAAATTTTTAATTTTTAATATTTTTTTTATCGGTCCATTTCCATGTAACTTTGTCCCCTGAGTACGAATCTACCATTAATTTTGCCCAAAACCCAAAATTTCCATGAAAAAATTGTAAAAAACTTCTAAAATCACGATTTTTTTTGTCGTGTACAATGCTTTCGACGAAAATTCGTTCATATTCGTAATCAGTTGAAAATTTTCGATTAAATAGACTCTTTTAATACTTTTAAAAAAGAAAACAAAATGTTCGACCACCCCGGCCACCTTTCCGGAATCTCAAAAATCACGAAATTTCAAAAGGTCGTATGGTGAGCTTCTGATATGCTATAGAGATTCAATGGGCGCGCCTGGAAAAGGTTTTTTCCTAACTTAAGTAATAGCGTTGGATTCATATTGATATCTCGTATAGTTTTCCCGGAAAGTATATACCACTTATATGTAGGCGAGTATCGGTTGACACACGTACATATACGTGTTTGTTTTCGTTGGGACGAAACTAAGCGCGTCTTTTCTCCACGCTGCGCTCCTAACGAATCCACACGTACATAAAATTCGCGTGCGGGGCGCGCCATCCGTCGGTAGTTACTCGCAGCGCGAAATCCCAAAATTGTCATTACCGACGTAACGAGGTGCCGCGTCAAAAGTTTCCAACGTGTTCGTTATTCCCTTCGTTTATTGTTTCCCTTTTTCCATCCCAGCTGGTCGTGCATGAAATCGTGTTTACCGACAGCGCATTACTTACCAATATACCAACAGCTGAATATTCAATATCAAATTTTTCTTGAGTTCTCGTTTCGAGCTCGTAAAAGATACACGTTCGAACAGAGTTGTCAAGTGGATGATATTTTCGCGTACGAAGTATCCGATGTTTACGAAAAGCAAACCCGACCAACTTGAGCATGCGCCAAAACGCGATATTCAACGCAAGCAGACCACAATTTTTTGTTTTTGTAAACACGAAAGAAACAGCAACAAAGTGTATGATTACCTACAGTTGGAATGTTATCTGGAGCTACATAAGAATTCCTACGGAATATATAAGAACTGCTACGATCAACTTGTAACTTAATACTGGATCATTTTTATCAATAAAAGATAATAAACAAAATATACACAATATGAACAAATAATACTAATCAATACTGTTATCTAATAAAATAAACTGATGACTAATTTTACAGGCCGTGGATAATCAATTTTTAAACAAATTGACAAAAAAATAAGAATAATTATTGTTCATCCTTATTTATTAAACAATTACTAATTCTCAACGAAATAACTATTAAGTCACTAAAAACAAACAACAATAATTATCGTTAACATTATCTGTGTAATATTCTTTAATTATTTAACCGTTATTAACCATTATTATTAATTTGTTTACCAATATTGTTAATTACGTGTACAAGTTTATTTAAAAACAATTACGAAAATGGATATAGAGTTTGGGTTTTCTCATTTTCATGTAGATCGAGGAATTTAAAATTTGTTTTTCATTTATTATTAATTTATTTACCATTATTATGCATTTGTTTACCATTATTATTAATTTGTTTACCAATATTGTTAATTACGTGTACAAGTTTATTTAACAACAATTATGAAAATAGACATCTAGGTTAGATTTTCTTATTTTCGTGTGGCTCGAGGAATTTACAATTTGTTTTTTATTTATTATTAATTTATTTACCATTATTATTAATTTGTTTACCAATATTGTTAATTACGTGTACAAATTTATTTAACAACAATTATGAAAATAGACATCTAGGTTGGATTTTCTTATTTTCGTGTGGCTCGAGGAACCTACATGTTTCACGACGTTTCATAAAAATGAGTGCGAGTGTAGATAAACGGGGAACGCGTACCAATTCGTCGTGGTGACGGTACGGTACGAGTGGCTCAGGCGACCGGGGTAAATGCGTAGCTGCGACTACGAAAAGTGGATGGAAGGGGAACCGATCGTGCGGTCACAGTGGGAAGGGGAATCGATTCGAGACCGACGGTCCCGCGAGACAAACGTTCGTAGGTAGTGAATAGTGTTGAGTGGTTTCGCCCGCGTTGCGGGGCGTCGAAAGTGAGTTAACAGGTGCCTCGTATTGTTAGCATCGTCGATCGAAATTTCTCGATTTTCGACCCAAAAAGGAAGTGTTTTTTATTTTGTTTATTTTTTCCATCGACTCTGTTTTCGTTTTGCCGGCTGCTCCCCATTTTGGAAAATCACGGGATAAATAAACTTTTCGTAATATTATCGCGGGTTCGAAATACGAAAAAAAAATCGAGGATTAAAAAGAAGCGGTTTTTTTTTTTTGGGTGGAGACATTGTTTATTCCAATAAACGTGAGTCACATCGTAACATGATGTCGGAGACCGTGGTCACGGTCCAGGATGGCGCGCCCAACAATACCAACAATCCTCGTCAAGTACCGGCGGTTAAGACGGAACCGGGTCAGCCTGGTCTCGTCCCCGGAATCACGATAAATTTGCCCTACTTCAGGACCATACCCGGCATCCTCAAACTCGTGCAACTGGTGAGTTTGTCTCGCTTTTATTTTTATTTTTTGTTTTGATTTATTAGTTTATTTTGTATTAATTATTTCGTTGATTTTGTATTAATTAATTAGCTCATTTTTTATGCTATGTATTGTGCAAGTTTATTCAGTATATATATATATATATATATATATATATCAGTGTTTGATACTTTTTCGTAATAAGCGTATTTTTTTTAGTATTTTTCATAATAGTGTATTTTTTTAAATATATTTATTGTAATGGGTACAACGGTATATATTTTTTTTATTTATCACGGATTTTTTTTTTTATTGCTTGTAGTATTTTGTTAGATTTTAGAGTGGTACACGTGTCATTATTTTCCACAGAATAGTAATACGTTCCACCATCTTTATTGTCGTATATTCCTTTTCACGATTTTATGTCATATTTATGGCAACATTTATCAAAAACTATTTATTGTCATATTTTTTGTACAGTGTATTTTTTCAGAATCTATCACCTATAAATTCTATATTTATAGTACATATTATAATTTTTTTTAGTATTTGTTATACTATTTTAAAACTTTAATTTTTTATTTATGTTTTTCGCAGAATTTATTTCAGTATTTTTTTCCTGGGTATTCAATTATTTATTAAGAAAAGAAGTTTTAATTTGATATTGTTTGTAAAGTATTTTTGTTAAAATCTATCCTAGTATTTATAATAATTATAATAGATTTTATTAGCTCTTTTTCTAGTAAAAAAAAACTTCGGCACGTTTTCTTTTTTACTATTATAGTATTTATAATGAAATTTTTAGAAATATTTGATGCAATATTTATTAAACAATATTTATCGTAATATTTTGATAGTATATTTTTGAAATAATCTATAACAGTACTTGTGATGAATATTATAGTTAATATTATTATTCATTCTAATATTTTTTACTTTTTCATTATTCGTGGTAGTATTATTCAAAGCATATTTCATGGTAAAAATGATAGAATTATTTATATTTATATTATAGCGGATAACTAAGAAGAGCTATTGTAGAAATAAATTTGACGATCTTCCGGTAAAACAAAGTCACTTATAGAAGTGTTCAGGGCCATTGAGAATAGCTCGAGCCTGGGGGCACATTTTGTGAAAAGTGTGTATCGTCTTGCGATATTGTGACGTTGGATTCATGCCAAGTAGTCTACGATGCAGACTTCTCTCTTTTATTCAATATACCGAAATTAGACCCTCGTTGTTTTGTAATTCATTTATTTTTATATTTCGCGAGTATCATCAATATATCTTTCGAGTATGGCGATATTGTAACACGAATCGTGACGAAAAACTTGACCCCAGGGAATAAGGTCAAACTTAGCTTCCTCTTTAGTCATAGATAAGTTGAATTATCTTGTGTGTAAGTTGTACGTGGGTAAAAATAAGTTAGGCGGAACAATGAGTTGCATGAATTAAATTAGCTTGTGCATAACTTATGCGCGAGTTAAATTAACTCGTACGTAACTTATACATGAATTTAATCGTATTATGCACAATTTAGACATGAGTATCATTAACTCTTGCCTAATGCGTGCATGAAATGAATTAAGTTATGCAAGAGTTAATTCAATTTACACGTTAACTTGTGCATGAGTTAAATTAACTTATACGTAACTTGTGCATGAGTTAAATTAACTCACGCGTAACTTATGCATGAGTTAAATTAACATGAGTTAAATTATGCATGAGTTAAATTAACTCATAGGTAACTTATGCATGAGTTAAATTAACTCATAGGTAACTTATGCATGAGTTAAATTGACTTATACGTAACTTATGCATGAGTCAAATCGTGCTTTGTGCAAGTTAATCATGAGTTTAATTAACTCTCAATCGAATAACACACGAGTTGAATCACATTGCGCCCAACTTATACTTGAGCTGAATTTTCTGCTTCATAATTTTTACACGAGTTAATGTAAATTGTGCGTAACTTGTACACGAGTTAAAATAACGAATTTTAATTTAAGCGTTAATTATTATAGAGGAGTTGAATATACTTAACTTATACGTAAATGAAATTGACTCATGGATAGTGCATCAGTTGAATCAACTAATAAGTTTGATAGTAGATAGCGTGTCAGTCAAATAAACTGATTAGTTCGAAGTTCACTCGTACAGAAATATAAAATTGGAGTACGGACATCACGTAAGAGAATTTATAACGTTACTCGTACAGCAGTCGACTACAAATATTGGATGAGGCACGATACGACGCCTCGTTCCGCGTCTCCTGTGCCGTGAAGCTGAATCTCTAGCAGCACAAACGTGTTACAGTATAATCCTCTTAGCCGTACGTATTAAACAGCGCACAGTGAAGAAGGCTTCCGCTTGCGAAAGCTCGTTAAGGTGGCCCCTAACATCTTTGCAAATCAACGATAACCACCTGCCCCTCCTGTTGGGTTTAGTATATTTTATAAACATCCATTGGACCATCGAATAGACGGTCGATTATCACTGTGTTTACATCGCGAACTTTTCACGACTACTCGACCTTGACTTAGGAAAATATATTTCTGACCGATTTTTCCGGCTTATTCATTCGACTTCCGGTCATATTATTGCGTTTCATATATTTTCGATCTATAAATTCAAGAGATATAGTTTATTATCGAAAATGTATGGTATAATGAAAATCTCAGTTGAAATGTTTTTAAATAATTTATTTTTTCGGAAATTGGATTGTTAAATAATCAACTTTATTTATTTGAAATTATACCCTTTCAATTATTGTTTTATTTTTTGTATTACCTGCAAAACATACTCGATAGTTGATCAACATTTTTTTATCCTCGGCGACAAATTCATGGCTGGTGCGTTAAATATTTTTTCTTTTTTTTTTCGTTTCCACGTTTATTATTATTTTTAAGTCTCGAGGAGGCGTTGCATTTAACTAGTCGCTCTGGTTACTTTCTCTCTATCAGAGAATTTGTAGCGTGACATATTTGCTGCGAGACACTCTGGAGAGTCGAGTTTAGAAAACGAGAAATGTATTTATTATGTCTTGCTCAACTGTGAAACTTGCATGTATAATTTAAACATTGTTGGAGAATAATCTTTAGAAATGCATATGCGTGTAGGAAAATGTATAAAATATGCAAAACATGGAAAAAAATATATTTATCTATTTATTGTTTTTTTTTTTCAGTTTTTGTATTTATTTATTATTATTTTATAATATATAATTTGGTTTTTATCACTCAAAATTATTTTTTCATTTATGTTATTATTATTTAATTTTTTATTTAATTTCATTTTTATTTTTACAGTTATACACTCTGTTATTTGCAACGCCTTCCGTTCATTATTAAATATATTATTGTTATAAATTGTCGATTGGTAATGTATCATTAATATATTTTATCTTGCCGTTGTTTTTATATATTTGTTTGAAAATAATAATTATCATCAGAAATGGAAAATGTACAAAAATATCGTATGACAAAATAATTAAAAAGTTTAACGAACAGCGGACTATTAAATAATAAAATAAAAATATATCATATGAAAAAAAGATCACCTAATTATAAATTATATTTATAATTATAAAATTGCAATATAATATTAAAAATGAATATTTTTTCAATAATTAATGAATATGACAATGTCCTTTTTCCTGCACATAAACCCAAACAAGATACAATAAATATTAAGATATCCAAATTGAAAAAAATTATAATTGAAAATAAATACGCGAGTATGGAAAAAAAAACATTAAATAAGTAAATATAAAATTATTAAAATTATAACAGCGAATCGTGGAAGGTGAGCATGAGAGAGTAAGAAAATGAAACGAGGCGTGACAAAACCGTAATTCTTCGAGGAGTACAGCCATGTCTTTGCCTACCAGTTTGTCAACCCAAACCGGAAGTTGAAGAATTTCACTCGTTTTATATCTTGAACTATCTCGTAGCTCTCAAGTTCTGTGAACGCAGATGTGCTCACCCGATGCAAACCGTTATACCTCAAAATCGTTCTTGCCTCCAAAGCAAGATAAATATAGCCAACATTTTCTCGAGGAATCGATTAGAATAGTCAAAATGACAACGAATTTTTTAAATATTTAAAAATAAAATTATATTATTATTATTATTATTATTATTATTATTATTATTACTGTTATTAAAGTATTATTAAATTATTCTTTTTTTAAGTATTTTTCGTAATATGTACAACGCTATATATATTTTTTTTTTTTATTAATCACGGAATTTTTTTTTGTACTGCTTGTAGTCTTTTGTTAAATTTTAGTATGATACAAAAGTCAATGTTTTCCACAGAATAGTAGTACGTCCCACCGTCTTTATTATCGTCCATTCTTTTTATTATTTTTTTGTAGTATTTATGGCAATATTTATCAGAAACTATTTATCGTCATATTTTTTGTATAGTGTATTTTTTCAGAATCTGTTATTTATAAATGATATATTTATAGTACTTATAGGTTTTTTTCTATATTATTATTATTATTTAGCAGCCGAAGAGGAGTAACGAACAGTAAAGCAAAAATTGTACAGAGACGTGCATATATGCATTATTTAATAACGAGAGACATCAGTATACTTGGCCATTCATGAAAACTCGCTGGTGAACAAAATTTTAAAAATCGTAGAAACTCGTCACATCATTTTTTAATATTTCTAAATCTGTGTGTGTGTGTGTGTGTATATATATATATATATATCTATGTACATTTATAGATATTAAAAAATATCGTCATAAATGTCAACGATTTTCAAAATCGTATATATATTTTAATATATTTTATATATATGCCTACAGAATTTTAGCTTGCGGATTTATTAATATTTATGGACTAAAAAAAAATATTTTTCTTCGGTGTTTAGCTTTAAACTCTGTATATACATTGAAATTTAGTACATACAAAATAAAATATGTAAATCGTACACATACATACTCGTTTTATGAAACAATTATGTATTTTATTTAATCTATTTAAATGTACAAAAAAAAATATGTATAAAAGGTATTATATATATATATACAATCTATGTATATATATATATTTTTTTTTCAAACTGTGTATAGTGATTTAAAAAAAATGACAGTCGCAAAATAAAAAAACTTTTGCAGCCAAAAAAATATGAATAAATGCGGAAGCGAAAATTCGGTGGGTAGTTGCATATATGCATAATTTATTTACGAGACACATCCGTATAGTTGGCCATACATGTTCATCCTGACAGTGACCGCGACCATACGTGGCGTCCCACATACGTGCGAGTCCCTGGTCCTATATAGAAATGTACATCGTGAAACACGCGTGGATCGTCGCCACGGTGGCTCCGCTTGAAAAAGCTTCAACGAGTCTGAGGTGAACCTCGGCATAAGAAATTTTTTCGCGGCGAGGTTAGGCGAGCCCCGGATCGGAAAGAAACGGTATATATCGGTAACCAGCTCGATTAAGCTCGACGATTCATTATGAATTCATGGTGTCCTTGGATCGAACACGAACGGAACACCTTCCGCCCGTGGAACCACTACGTTACACGTCAATGCCCACGTGGTCTCACCTACAATCTTGGACGAATCGTTCGGTTTCAAAAAATTCACTTTTTTAAAATGTATCGTACGATTGAATCGATACATTTTTTTCACGAACGTTAAGAATGCTGTGTGTCAAATTTCGTAAAAAAATATTAATCATTAAGAAAATTAAACATTTGTTAAAAATAAATAGTTATGAATAATCGTAATGATTATAATATATTATATTTTATTATAATTATATTTTTATATAAATATTATAATTATAATAATATATTAATAATAATAATGTATTAGTATTATTTATGAATATTTATTGTTAATAAATGTTGAACTTTCTTAATTAATGATATTTTTTTACGAAATTTGACCCACAACTTTTTTAACGTTCGTGGAGACAAATGTCGAATTACAATGATAATCATTTTTGATACATATATTGTGAATGCATAATTGCCTCTATATAATATAAAAATGTAATATTTATAATAAATTCATTATTATTATTATTATTATTATTGTCGTGATTCAATATTGTCTGTAAACTTGTTACTACTGACTTTTAATATTTCATTTTACTATTTGAAAATACAAAATTTCTATAATAATTGAGGTAATTATAGTAATATATTTTAATTGTAATGATTAGATACATGCAATATTAAATATAAGAATAATGAAAACTTCTTAATTTTCGAGTTGCCAAATTTCTATTCATTCGAATATTCAATATGAATGGATTTGGCCTACACGTTTTATTTTTGAAAATAGATAATTATTTTTCTCGAAAAATTTGGAACTATCGGAAGAAATCAAAGTTTCATGCTAAACGTCCATCAAAGTGGGAGGTCCCAAAACTCTTGTTATCCCTGAAAATTGATTGGAATGTAAAACAAATTGTTTATTATATTACGAGTGCTGTTTTTTTTTTTTTTGAAATTTTTATCGTCGAAGAATAAAGGCGATGTAGAACAATTTATATTTTGGTCAGATGCACGATATATGCGCCAGCACTTCTTGGCCTGCTCGAAGGGAAAACTTACTACAATCCGTACAAGTGCACAGGACAATGACGTAACCAGAAGCTCAGCGACGATCTGCACACATTAGTTATAATTATATCTAGCCAGCTAAGCACAAGTCGACGAGGTTGGGAACTCCGAAATACGATCATGGAACCTACAGAAAGACCACTTGATTCATTTTTAAAAAATAACAATTTCTTTATTTATAAATAAAATTTTTATTCAAAGAAAAATATGGGAACAACATAATAGAAATATTAATTAATCAGAATAAATCAAACAAAAAGAATATAGAAAATGAAATTTGTCCATTCTTCTAATCTGCAAATCACGAGCTTTCAAACGATATATCACATGACCACATTATAAAAAGACAATTTTTGGTTCGTCATGTATAATTCCAAACCGAAAAAAAAATGATGTCTTCAATTATTTTCCATTCTTGCATTCAGCTGTGAAAATTTCATTATTTTTCGAATTATCATTTTAGATTTCACGTTTTGACAATTTTCGAATTAACGTTACTTTACAAAAAAATTCGTGTCAAGTTTGAGAAAAAAACGTCAATTGAAAATTGAAAAAAAGAGTTGCCAGAAGTTTCTTCGTGCTACAATTAATGCTGTAATCAAAATTTCATATCAAATTGTGATCAGTTAATCAAATAATTCAAATAAAATACCAATTTTTCAATTATTCGTTTAAATTACATTTTTTATTTTTAACCGAACAGAATTAAATAGAATTATTATTATTTAATAATATTTAAATTTGTCAATTTTTAAAAAGATCGATGCTCAAAGAAAACTCTCTTTTACTAAAAAAACCATAACTTTGTCGATTCTTCAGATAGCCAAATAAAATTTAGAAATGTTACTTCTTAAATCTGATACTTTGGAAGAAAAAATCGTTTTCACTGAATGTAACTCCAGAGGGTTAAACAAATTCGAAATCATTATTGAAAAATCATTTTTTTGTGTTTCGATAATTAATTTTTAATATGAAAGACCTTCGTACTCGGTCGGTAAGACAGATCGTTCGTGCAGCCCCAAATAACTTTTCCTACTGATTGTAGGGGCTCGTATGCTCGCCGCACAAATTGCACTTCATTGCAATCATTTATTATAGTAAATCATACGCGTGTTGTACATAGAGCTTGGGAGGATTCAATTTATGCTACACACAGTTTATTTCGGTCAGGGTAACGCATTCCAATTCCGGTTATATATATATCCGCGATATAATGGACGTAATTGTACGTGGGAAATATACACAAGGGCGTTTGCAATAATTATGAATTGGAGCAAAGTAAAGATATGCTAAATTGGATGAGGGCCATTTATAGGCCCTTAAGGATGTCCTGAAGGTGCCCTTCGCACCAACAACTGCACGGCAGAGGCATGGATGATAGTAATAATTATTCTTTTATTTATAATGCAATTTATTATTTATTATTATTGCAATAACAATTATCGCTATTTAAGCAAATTTTAGACAATAGAATTAATAATTAAATAATAATTATTAATAATTAATAACGTTTTTCACTTTTTTGAGAGAGGTTGAGTGATAAATTATTCTTTAATTCTTTTTCATTACATATTATATAAATAACATAATTATTTGTATTATTTTTATTGAAAAAAAATTATTTTCGTCAAAATCTATTTTTGAAAGAATCATTATTCCTGAACGTTTCGAAATACGTACAAACCACGACTATTTTTTTTAGAAGACAAATATTTTTGCTTAATATGACGGAAAAAGATGTTTCCTTTTTTTAAATTTATTCGAGGAGCCGCGCCTTGCTTTGTCCGGCCTTGCGTGACGAGAAACAGTGGCCATTTTGAGAGAAAGAAAAATAAGAACAATGTAGGGAATTTACTGCTCCCGTCGATGACGGGCTGTTCTAATCGCTGTTGCATAATGTGAATTAAATGGGTGTGACGTGGAGCGTGGCGTCGTCAGGTCATCATGCTCGAAGTACTCGTATGAATTTTAGTCACACGCTATAAACAATCTTGCAAACAAAGATTTTCCGAATTTTTCAAAGCATAAAGATTTTTTTTTATTTTTATTAAGCTGATTTTAAAATTAAGAAGATTAAAAGATGATTTTTGAAATTTTTTTTAATTAGTTAATGGATAAGACGATGAATGAAGTTTAAAGATAATTATTGAAGATTAAAATTATTTAAAAATGCAGGAAATATATATATATAATTAAAAACTGTAAATTCCAAAATAATAATGATTTGATGATTAAGATTTTTAATCGATTTTTGAAAAATTTGAAAGTAATTGGAGGAACATTTTTTTTAAATCCGATAAACGAAAGTTCGTGAAGTCGTTTCTTTTTTAAAGATTTAAGACAAGTTCGTGCATCCTTAAGAATTTACATCTGAACGTTACGCAAGCGTGCTTCGAGACACCTTCAACCCAGATAAGATTAAGTCCCGCTCGTTGATGTTATCATAGGGATTTTTCAAATTGGATCCAAGGTTGTTTAGCAAAATTAGCTTCGCGAAATTCAACCCGGAATCAACGTTCCTCCGATTTTTTAATTTCTCATTATATTTTTAAGTAACTTTGTTAAAAAAGGAGATTTTTACTCGTCGCAGCAAATAGTAGTCCACGTTTTAGAAGAAACATCAGAGTAAAAAAAATGTTTTTTCAGATATGTTTCTTTCTCATCCGAAAGTTTCAAGTTTTAAGAATATTTTGTGTCAATTTGATTCCCATATTTGAAAAATTATTAAAGTTATCGACGATTTACTTATCAACGATATTTTTCAAAATATTCAGAAAATAGTTTGACCATTTTTTTTTCAATATTCAATTATCATTAACGTAATTTTTTTGACGTAATTATTTTTTCAAAATTCAGTTATTGTTAACGTAATTTTTTAAATGTAACTTTTTCCAATATTAAATTATTGCTAACGTAATTGTTTTTAAATATTCAATTATTCTTACCGTAATTTTGTACGTAATTTTTGTTACTCTATATTCAATTATTGTTATTTTTATCAGGTCACAAAGGCCGAAAATATTTGTTAAAAAATCAATAGCCATTTTGTACTTTTTTTTTTATTTTGAGTTTTTTTACGATATTTATGTAATAACTCCGGCCGTAATAACCGCTCTCCCTGGCGATATATATTTATTTTTAAAAATGATATCGTATCTTGATACGTATACGTGTATTAAAAAAAAAATTGAATGAAATTGGTAGAACGGTTATTGTGATATTAATTTTCAAATTTGATCTTTTTTTTTATCATCTACTCGGGTGTGATTCCTTAAGGGAAATCAAAACCACGAATAAAGTACCGGGACTGCACTTGGCATTTGGATATCTACACCCGAATGATGTCATCGAGTCTGATATAGCGCAGGTATTGAGTCATGGTATTGAGGAAACATGATTTCAGAATTGGAGGGAGTAACCTCGCCTTGTGCTCATAAAATCTATACATATCTACCAGGCTTCCAATCTTATGGAATGCTCACGAATCTCCAAATTTGCCGTGAGCTATAGAGGTGGAGTGTTTGATGCTCATTCTATAATTTTGGACATGCGAATTTGTTTGGGTTGACGTACATTTATCAGAAAATATCAAAAAGATTATTCGAGGAAATTCAAAGTTCGAGGGGAAATAAAACGTTTATATGATTAAAAGTTGATTAGAATGGATTGATTAAAGTCAATTGGCAATTTATCTGGAACCATCTGGGGTCGAGAATTGATCGAGACATCAAATAATCCAGAGTTCCTTTGAAATCACCAACATTCTTGATTTAATGAAAATGGCAGTTGTCCAGATGTTTCCTTGTAATTAGGCGGAGTCTTGATCTAATGAAGATACCAGTTGATTCATAGTTTCTTTTATATCGCTTGATCCTATCGAAACACCGGTTCCGTTACCACTGAAATTTCTTTCCGACTATCAAAAGTCTGATGCAATCACGATACCGGTTGATTCAGAGTTTCTTTCGAATCAACAGATATTTTGGTCCAAACGAAGACACCAATTGAATTCCATTGAAACTTTTAAACATGTATCAAAAGTATTAGCCGATCAAGAAAACAGTTGATCCGGAGTTTCTTTGGAATCACTAGAAGTCTCGATTCAATCAAGGCATCAAGTTGATCCAAATATCTTCGGAATCACCAGAAGTCTAGATTCAATCAAGGTAGCAAGTTGATCGAAATATCTTTGGAATCACCAGAAGTCTAGATTCAATCAAGGCATCAAGTTGATCCAAATATCTTCGGAATCACCAAATATCTTTGGAATCACCAAAAGTCTAGATTTAACCAAGGCATCAAGTTGATCCCAATATCTTTGGAATCACCAGAAGTCTAGATTCAATCAAGGCATCAAGTTGATCCAAATATCTTTGGAATCACCAGAAGTCTAGATTCAATCAAGGCCTCAAGTTGATCCAGCATATCTTTCGAATCACTGGTAACCTTTGAATGGAAACTCCCCCCGATCAACGGTCTATGCCATAATCCAAGCATTGACACGGAGTCACGTGATTCCTGGTCTCGCGGCCGATTCCGTTGGTTCACATGCCTCCAACGTTTGACAGTTACGAAGCCATGAACGTATTCGGGTCATCGTCGCATTCACGCACTCTCCTGCCTTGCCATGCCCGTCGAACGGTTCTCCAGCTCTATGTGACGGAGCCATTGGTGGCTACCCTCCTGCCAGTCCTATCAACTGCACCCACCAAATGATGATTTCCTGTGATAACTCGACCAATTTCAGCACTCGAAGCCAGCATTTCGCGCCTCCACGCCTTGCTTCTCTTTCCCTACCGATTGTCTCCCCCGTCACGTGACTTCGAGTACTTTCGCGGACTGTCCAATAATTCAGTCATTTTTTTTCAGGCTGTTAGCCATTCCTATCGGTCTGTGAGGGGAATCGAGCTTCCGTCACTTGCTGAGCCATTATCGCGGTTGTTAATGTGATACGAAGTGTTCTCAAGCCCGGTTGCTTTCTACGAGCTGCCTTAATCGCGCATCAGCAAAAACGATCTATTTTTTGCTGTTATCGTTTTCTTTTTCAGTACGAGCGAAAAAATACTTTCCGAGACATTCGACTTGAAGTATTTTTTTTGGTCTGGAACATTAACGATTGGTGCGAAATTTTTGGGAATTTTCTAATTACACTTTCTGTAAATATATATATGTACGTAAAAATAATACATTTGAAAAATATGTAATTTAACAAATATATTTTACAAAATTTTGATATAATTTGAAAAAATTACAAAAATATTCAGTTTATATATAAATATTACATTTATAATTTAATAATAAAGTAAACAGTAACTCAGAATAATACGGAATGTTATTTAAATTAATTAGAATTTTTTATATTGCAATAACTTGGAAATATTATCAACATTGCTCGAATTTGAATAATCTTAATGTTGTTTCAATGCGAACAAGTTAAATTTTAATTTTCGCTAAGTCGATTGTCAAAAATTCATTTTTTTTTTCTTTTTTTCGAAAATTGTTTTAGCTCGTTTAGGTTACATGAATAAAAAGTTTGATTTTATTTTTCGAATTTATAATCCATGCACCCTGATTTGATTCGCAATACTAAAGATGGTCTTTAGTCTATATAAGAGACTGCCTAATATAATATATTCATTATATTATAAATGTGTAGACACACCGTTGGCGAATTCACGAATAAGGAGCGATACGGTCGTAACGCAGGCGGCAAAAGACGTGGAGTAGCGAGAACGTCAAGTAGGTCATTGGGGTTCTTTTTTTTCCCTTTTTTATTACACGGTTGGGCCTGCAATCTACACCGTGCACTCGATGAACCAAGCCGGCCTCACCATGTGCCAATGAATGAGAATCCAAACTATAACCTTTTTCTCTTTCTCAATTGTGAAACGATTTTTATTTATTTTTAAAGAATATTAATTTTTCACGATTTTTATTTATTTTAAAAAATCAATAAAACTAATAACTAATCGTTTCGAAAATTATTTGTACGTACATTAACAAAATTGTTTATCAAATTTCTTGAGAAAATTTATTTTAATAAAAAAAACTTCAATATTAATTTTTTTTTTAAATAAATTGACGAGTAATTTTTTTAATTCGAACCATTTCGTATTTCATAAAATCTATTTTTCATTCCATATAAAATACACCTTATTGAATAATTAATTAAAAAATACATTATTTTTTTTATACTAAGAAAAGTACTTTAATGATTATTTGTTTAAATGAATGTATGGATATTTATTTTGAAGATTGAAGAATTTTTGATAATATATCTGATATTTATTTTTCATTCGACAAAAAATTATATTTTTTGAATATTTTATTCAAAACCTTTCTTGTTCTTTCATTTATTGGAAAGAAAAGTTCAAATGGAATTTACGTTTCAAATTGTACAATTTTTAAATAAAATATAATAAATAAAAAATGAATAAAAACATTAACTAAAACATGTAATAATTGTTAAAAGATATCTACGGATTTGTGATATCAAAAAATAAAAAATTAGGAGTAGTCATTATATAAGGA
The DNA here is from genome assembly GCA_030523105.1 of Ophioninae sp. A BG-2022a. Taxonomy (NCBI): domain Eukaryota; kingdom Metazoa; phylum Arthropoda; class Insecta; order Hymenoptera; family Ichneumonidae; species Ophioninae sp. A BG-2022a. The sequence goes on along the minus strand of JAPYZI010002809.1, from coordinate 18,830 downwards.
GTAAAACGAAATGATGAATATCGAAAAATAATTTTAAAAGTTGCAAAATGATAGGAAACGATAAATGGGAGAACTCTCGTACGTTTAACATCACTCGTGAGTTACCTCGGTTAAGAAAATTAAAAACAGCAAGCTCCGAAAATTGTTTCCAGTTGGCAATCGTATGCAACTCACCGCGTTCTCACAAGATCAAGGAAAAAAACTAAAGAATCGCTCGCACTCTTCGTGTTCCCGTGCAGTTGATGCCGTATCGTATAATCCTATTTTTAGAAATGATACGACTCGCGATGAGAATCTACGTTGGAGTAGACCTCGCAATTCCACTGCCTATTACGCTGATCAAATACGCACACGTATCTCCAGGCTCCTTCCATTTTTTCTTTCAATCCCACGAGATGAGTTTGGTCGTTACGAAGTCAAGGAAACGCGAGAAAATCCAACTTTAGAACAGGTGCCAATGAATTTGGCAGTCAATTGACAGCTGCCAATAAATTTGACGGTCCATTAGTGGCTGTCAATGAAATTGGCCATCAATAATTTTTTTAATTTTTTAGCAGCTGTCAATAAAATTGGTCGCCAATAAATTTTACAGTTTGTTGGCAGCTGTCAATAAAATCGGCCATCAATAATTTTTTTAATTTTTTGGCAGCTGTCAATGAAATTGGTCGCCGATGAATTTTACAATTTGTTGGCAGCTGTCCATGAAATTGGCCGTCAATAAATTTTACAGTTCGTTGGCAGCTGTCAATTGACTGTCAATAAATGTGTAAGTTCATTGACGGTTGACAGTGAAGTTGGCTGCCGACGAATGCGTCCGCCCGTTGACAGTTCGTTGACAGCTGTCAATGAAATTAGCTGCCAACAAAATTGTAAGTTCTTTGGCAGCTGCCAATGAAATTGTTAAAGCAAATGGAAGTATTCAATGGCGAGCGTTGATGTGATTATTAATACATTTGGAAATTGACATTGACAGTTGTCAATGGACATTTAAGGCTTATATTATATGTTACATTAATTATATTGACCGTATGTCGTGACTCATAACTTTATTGGCTGGTCAAACGTGATTTACTCTTTATGCGCGACGTTTAAATCCCCGTAGGGAATATTCGTCGCGATCGTCACGTGCCAGGGACCGGTATAATTAGCAGCGCACATTTCGCGTATTCGCACACGAAGGCAATAAATACAGCGTAGCCTTTCTAGTCTCGGGGCAGATTTCTTTAAAGGTCAGATCTCGATGTCTTTCGTCAAAATAAAAAATCCCGTAATTCGTTATTTTTAAATGATTTTTGGTCAACAAGTTTGGAGACTTCCGGTTTCCGTGTGCGGCTGAATCGACAAGCAAATGGCGAGGAAAAACGACAATCAGTAATTGAAGATAATTCATTAATTTTTTTATTATGATTAATTGAGGTTAATTGCGATTTAATTATGATTAATCGAGGTCATAAGTATCAATGAACTAATCAGTCAATAATTTAGTGGATTCACTGCTCGTAATAATAAAAGCTTTAACAATTAATTATTTAATTACGAATTATGAACGCAAATATGAGTAAAGTTATTAATTATTAGAAATCTAATTATTATGAAATATTATAAATTATAATAAATTCAATTGGTATTTATATGTACACGTGGGTGGATATCGTATCTACAGGGTGTCTCATTTTATATGGATCCTTGGAATCATACAAAATAAAAAATCTCCAAGTCGCTGTATCTTTTTTTTTCATTCCTTTTTTATGGATTAATTTGAGAAATAGCCATTTTTTAAAAGACTATTAATGGACAATCATTAAAAATAATTCCCGTCATTATCAAGGGCGTCGTTGGAAATCACAAAACTTTTGTACAAAACCATTTTTCTTCGTGATCTTGTATTTCCGAATTATCCCAATTAAAGAAGGTATCTTGTATATCAGCGTTGAAAATGTACCGACAATTTTCTGCGTGTGACCTTGAGTTTGTAATCCAAGGTTAAGCAAGGTCACTCGAGAATGGACATTGATTGATTATGACAATTTTCTTGGAAATAAAAAATGGCAAAAAAAGTTTCGTTTCGTCTATTTTACGTTGTCCACTGCTTTCAACAATCGAAATTATGAATAAATGTACACGGTGTCATGTCACGCTGCGTGCATGCAAACGGGAAAAAGAAACGCTCGATTTAACGTCTACACATGCGCGAGAAGTCGTTTTCACGCAGCGGTGAAAGTTAAATTCTTTTATGCAGCTACCGCCCAAGATTCGAACGAGCCCTCGACAGCACATGTTATAAAGCTGTTTACCATTAATGCAATTTTTTAAATACCCAACTGAGGAAAACATCGTACCATAATATTATGACGTACACAATGTCTGAGAGTTTAATAGCCACCCAATTACTGCAACTCTTTGATTTTCCATCGTTAATTATTTTGTTATTTTTGCTATCCATGATAATGCAATTTTTTTGTCATTGATGTTATTCCGTTTTTTTTATAACAATGTTGTTTCGGAGTAAAAATGCCATTGTCATTCTCGTGTCAATTATATTACTATTTTTATTGAATATTACAATTTCACTATTAATGCCAATTACACTGTAATTGTTTTTTTTTATTAAAGATGTTATTGTTTATTACTCATGACATTTTTGTTATTATGGTAAATGACATCGTCCTTTTTTTCCATCAATATTACGCATCATGAATATTACTTTACCATTTTTTAAAATTAATAGTATTTTTATTGTTTACCTTGTTATCATTTTTTGTTATTTTTGTTACGTCAGTATTATTATTATTTTTCATTCCTTCGAAATTAATATTTCATGTATTATATTAATATTTACGTTAATAATAAATGTAAATAAATTAATATCGCTGGTATTAATTCTTATTTTTATTTGTAATATGACAAATTTCATAAAGTTGTGATATTTTAGATTATTTTTTATAATATGCATATTTATATAACACGAAACAAGTTTTCGATATAAACATTTAACGATATAACATATATCGAAAACATTTTACAATATAAAAATCACGTTAATATTTTGTATAATTATGTAATATTTATATTTTTCATAACTCAACGTAGAAAGATATTGATCTCTACAGTCAAAATTTTCCACCATACTCGTTTTGCTCTTTCGTAGTTGAATTGCCACGCAAGAATGTTCCTCTCGATTGACCTGTTCAGTCTTTAACTCCGATCCTGATGCTAGAACCAGTTTTGTACGTTCGCGTGTGCTTGAATATGCATCGAGCTGTATCGTGAAAAGGCAGCGACGAAACGCGGACATAAGCAGCGAGGAATGCCACGAGCGATGATTTCACGAGATATTTCATAATCATAATGATTCGAAAATCGATGTCCCAGAGCCACAGTGACAGGTTGTGCTTATAGACAGAGCCTATACGTTCGTTCGGTTCTCCGACATATCGATATCATCACTGAAGGCCTCTTGAATTACGTATTAAATGGAAATACCTCCCAACCTGCGTTCGTAAGAATGTACATACATGTACAGTTACGATTTAATCGTCCACTTTTGAAGCGACCTGTACATCTATATACAAGGTGTCTCAAAAGTGGACGATCAAACGAGGTAGGGTGACGAGAAAAATTATTTTCTATAAAAATGTCCATGTACGTCGATGTTAAATTATTAATAATTCGATAGTTATTAACATTTTTGTGTATTTTTATTATTATTTATTAATCAACAAATCAACTAATTCTATAAAGTATGTTGGAAATATCGTAGAAAGCCTTCATAAAAAAGAAACAAACGAAACACAAAAGATTTGTTGAAAGAAACGTAAAATATTCTGCAGGTGTAAAATGAAAAAAGTTTTCTTTTAAAAAACATAAATACATATAAGTATATTATTTTGCTCAAAGGACACAATTTCATCATTAAACAAAAATATGTTTCAACAATACGAGAGAATTGAAAATATTAATAAAAAGAAAATAAAAGTTTGACAATAATATTTTTAAAAAGCGTAGCAACAAATGGAGTGACTTTTTTTTCTAAACTGTTTAAAAAATAAAAAAGTTTATTCAAAATAAATAAATAAATAAATAAATAAGTGAAGAGAGAATGATAAAATTTTTCAAAGATGAAATATTCACGAATGAAATTTGCAAGAATACGAAACCTGATGCCTGTTTATCAGCGCATTATTTTTTGTTATCGCAATCTGTCGAATGCATTTTTTGAAACGTCATCATTATCCAGAACTCGCGCGAGAGTCCCTCGTGCTACTCCACACGTTTCCAGGTGAACGGGACTCTGTTTAATCGATGGTACTTTACTAACCGCTATCTATCCTGAACGTAGCTCTCCACAAACCGGTTTGCCTCCAGTCGCCCATTGAATCCAGTCGTGTCCAAGTGGGAGACGAGTAGTGGACGTTTGTCCATGAACGACTCGTTGCACAAGATATCACTTATTCCCGAAGCATTTTACTCATCGAGTAATATTATTGTTTACGATTCATCATTGAATTTTCAATTTCCTTCCTTTTTCATTTTATTTGAAAAAAAAAAAACATTTTCTCAAAGCAAAATTGTTTTTGGAAATTTTTTAAAATTGCTTTTCGAAGAAAGTTAATTTCAATAAACTCGTTCCCAATAAAAATTGATTTTTATGTATTATTTTACATTTATATTTAACATTATTCGAAATAATTTTTCGTTTTCAATTTCCTTCCTGATTAAAATTCTATTTTTATAAATTCTTTGTGTGTTTCTTGGTCAGACTTTTTTTTACAAAATCGCATTGTTTTTGGCGTCTTTTTATTTGCTCTTATTTTTTAATGTTCGTTTGAGTAGCATCCCCATTTCGTTCTGAATAGTTTTGGAATTGTAATTCAAACTTCAGTTTTAAAATGAGCACTTTTTATAGTTTTTGAAAAACGGCTTTGAAGAAGTGTCCAAGATATATTTCGAAAGGCAGCATCCGAGTATTGGATTCGGGAAGTGAAAAGTGGACTGGTTGAATCAGGCAACGAGGTATGTCGCCGTGGCCTTCGAGCTGGTCTCTACGAAGAGACGAAAATATCGCTAACGTGGAGCACATAGAACTGACGGCCATGGAGCAGTTAGAACTGGGTTGCACGGTTGGTGAACGCGTGTTCCTAGAATATCCATGGGCTTACGTGAAGAGAGAATCAGCTGTGAGTCTCGCCAGGCAAATGGAATCATCATTGAAAGCCTTTAGAGAGCTTATAGAGGCTTACAACCACGAAGAATTCCTGATAGGTTACAGCTCCAAAGAGCTGATTTCGAACAACTTTGTGATTTGCCTAACAGAGGCAGCTAGGGATGCAGTGAGAATTAGGAATGGCCAGGTGACCAAGAGAATCCTAGAAAGGGTCAAAAACATGACAAGAAAGACTCCACGGAAGTGGAATTCATTGGGAAGTGGAGAAGAGTTGGACCAGGCGTTTGTCAAGATCAGAAGATCTATTTTCGAAGTTGAAGTATCTATGCCCACATCTGAGCTGGGTAGGCAACGTGTAATGGCTGATAGAAACGCTGATGAAGCTCGGGACTCTTGTGTACAGATATTACCAGGAAATCAGGATTGGCAGACAATCTCAATGAGGACAGTACCGCGTCAAGTCCAAACTACCCTGGCTGCTAAGGAAGTCAGTGTCCAATCGCACTTTGCATATCCAAAGACCCAATGGACCCAATATGAGAATCCTGTCCTCTTGGATTCTGAAGAACCGACAAGCAATCTTGAGGAAACCGAAAACGCTGAAAAGCAGTCTATTGATGATAATGTTCATCAAGAAGTTCCATCTGGTTTGCTGACATTCCTGAACTCGCATTCCAAACAGCTGTTAGATGTAGTAGAGTTCAACACTGTTATTAATTTGCACTCGGATGATATTGATAACCTAGGACGCTGTCTGGACCCTCCCGAGTTCCACTTTGAACTTGAAGATCGAGGCTGTTTCGTTTGTCTGGACATTACCAGAGCAAGGTCCGTTTCTGATGTGTCTTGGCATCCAACCAGGGTTGGATACTTGGCTGCTGCTTACGTGGTTGGTTCTAGAAGTTACTTATCCAGCCACGATGACCTCCAGACGAAGCTCGAGGTTCGATCAGGTTGGAGTTGTCTTTTGTGGTCGGTGTTTGATTCCCTCAAGCCCAAGCTGGTACTCCAGGACGTCCGGGAGATCCACTCTGTCTCATTCTGCCCCTACAGGCGTGACATAGTGGTTGGTGGATCAGATAATGGCCAAGTGATCATATGGGATCTCAGGGGACATCTGGAATCGAAGACTGGCAGCAATGATGATAATTGGACTGATCATCAATTGCCAATGGTCCCTTCGATATTAGCTTCCAACCAGCGCAAATCGCACTTATCACCAATAAGGAAAATTCGTTGGTTTCCATCTAACGTACGGATAGAATCAACTGGCAAGCTAATCCACCTACCGGATAACACGAGCGTCCAACTAATGTCCATTTCGGAGGATGGCACACTGGCCATTTGGGATTTACTCTGCCAGCCAAACTCCCAAGCTGGAAAGAGTCTGAAGGAAGTGGTGACCGCAACAATGGCAATGGCGGAAGACCTCAAGAAGTTGGATGGCGTTTTCGAACCTGTTTTGAATCTCCTAATTAGATCGAAGGAATCTATCAGCCTAACACCTCTGGATGTACGTTTGCCATCTTTCGATGATTTTCCTGATCAGCAATCCAGTTCTCCAGAAACTTCGGTCCTCTGGCTCGCTTTGGCGCAAGGTCAAGTCATTTTGGCTACTTGGCATCATCAAGAGTTTGAAGCTGATCTCGGCGTAGTCCTTCAAGAATCCTTTCTCCACGATGGTCCGGTTATCCAAATATCTCAATGTCCCCAAATCCGTGATCTTCTGCTCACAGTGGGGGGTCACGTGTTTGCCATGTGGCAGGAGGACTATACGCGTTCGCCGTTGATCTGGAGGAAACGTCCACCTTGCTCCTACACTGCTTGCTGCTGGAGCTTTCAAATGCCAGGTGTTTTTATCCTTGGGAGAAGCAACGGTGACCTTGAAACGTGGGACGTTAGCCGCAAGAGCCAAGAACCGGTTCAGCTTCGTGTCATTTCCGGCAATGCGATAACGGGACTCTATCCCGTTTCTGGACCAACGGAATCACCGAGTTTCATCGGGATTGGTGACCAAAATGGAACTCTTTGGCTTTTCGAAGAAATCGCTGATTGCGATGACCAGAAACAATCCAGACTTCGCTGGTTTCATGAGTTCGTAATAGAAGAGTCTGGACGAAAGAAAGTCTTTGACGAATGGCAGGATGATTATTTGGAAAACGACAAAAGTGCGGTGGCAAGACGAGCCGAAAGAATCAACGATGAAGCCAGGAGACGTCACGAAGAGACTAGACTGAAGTTCATTCGAGAGCAGGAAGAAATAGCGAGATTGAAAGCTGAAAGAAAAGCTAGGAACATGCCGAAGACCAAGGAAACTCTACGAAGAATTGACAACCTTCAAAGAGCTAAAGAGGTCCTTCTGACGAAAAAGGGATTCTCTCCAAAAGAACTCGAACGTTCTAGACAACCGTTGCTTCAACAGGAACGCGAAAGGTCCTCGAGACTAGCCAAAGCTCGACAAATCATTTCTAGAAGTGAGAATATCTTCGCGGAGGAAGTTGCGCTTCAATTTCAGAATGACCTTGAACGAAAAAATGATCCTGGAAGTTCGAAGATCTCCCTCAAAGGATCGGAATCTACCAGGCTAAAAGACATCATCACTTATGAGAAAGTTCGTGACGAATGTCGATCAGCATTAGCAAATGGACAACAAATTTCAAGATTGGATTCGAACGGTGTCCTTGAAGAGAGGAAAACGTTGTGAAAATTCAGTTTGGACCGAAACTGATAAACTTATAACTTCTGATGGACCCCAGGAAAACGAATCATCATTTAACAGCTGATGGAATTTTTGTTCCATGTATTAGAACAATATAGGAGATTTTTTAGTAAAACAATAGTGCGTAAAGATCTCGTTATATTATCGAAGAAATTAAAAATTATAATTGGAAAGAGAAAAACGATTGATTTTTTAAAAATTGTCCTCGCCTTCATCCATATCAAGAGTTTAAATAAATAAATCAACAAACGAATTGTCTCTATTTATTGTTTTTCGTATATTTTTACTATGTAAAAATTTGAAAAATCCTAAAAACAATGTCTCCATCGTTCCGAACGACACATCAAAAATTCAGGATATTAGTTTGAACCTTTCCACATAAGAATATCATGGGAAATATAACTTATATCAATTCTAGATAAAAGTCACGCGTGGGGTCATTCGAACCACGGTGACCACGGAGCGTTAATGAAAGATAGGACTAGACCGAATGACGATCCGTTTTTATTCAAATGTCAACGAAGGGAAACCACCAAACGGAGTGGAATTGACCGCCTTCGTATGCCGCCCACTCAGATATACCGTAAATTCCCGTGTAGGACGATCTTATCCTGTTAGCCAATCCTCTTCGATCAATCGGGAGATTGCGTCGATGCGAATCAAGTGGGATGTCGGTAACTGAGCCACGAACGTTTTATTGTCGTGTTCCAGGGACTCGGAATAATTTGCATGGCATGTGCCTCACCGGCGTGGCTAATAGCCAGCAGTTGGTTCCTCTTCGTCGCAACAACGTCCTTCATCGCCAGCCTTTTGTGGACTTTTGTCTATTTGCTGTCGATCCGCGAAGCTCTGAAGGTCCAGATCAATTGGATTCTCACTGTAAGTTGGCCGATATATCACACTTCAGCTTCTTTTGATGATTCGTTGTCATTGACAGTTTAATTATTCGCAGGAATTTTTGAACACGGGGGTGGAGACGGTTTTATACGCGATCGCCTTCATCGTGCAGCTTTCGGCATGGAGCGCCGTTATTACAACGTCTGGCGTCAAGGGCGCCAACATTGCGGCTGGTGTAAGTCACGTGCACACGATGCAATCAGGAATTGAATTTATATTGATCGATCTAACGTCACTTTGATGTCATCGTACTTCTATCAATATTAATACCATTGTATAATATTAGGGGTACTAAAAAGAAACCTATTATTTTCTGGAGTCAACCAATCGCACACTGAGTCAACTCAAATGTAACCCAATCGGACTTATACAACGCGAGATACAGATTGCTAAAGCCATATATTGAAAAAATCATGGATTTCTTTTTACTACAGCTAATATTAAGCTTGGTATCTTATCTCAATCACGCTTGATGTCATTCCTTAATCAAGCTTGATGTCATCAAGCCTCTGTCGAGCTTGATTTCATCATACCTCTATTAAACTTAACGTTATCATACCTCTGTGAAGCTTGATGTCGTCAAACTTCTATCAAGCTTGATACCGCCATGCCTCTATCAAGCTCGATGTCACCATAGCTGTATCAAGCTTGATGGAATCATTTCGGTATCAAGCAGTATTATTGATGTCACCACACCTCTGTCAAGCTCTGTGTCATCATACCTCCACCAAGCTTGATCATACCATTATTACTGGACTACTCGTCTGGCTCATCGATCACAGATTCAAACAAATCATCGATCATTCCAGAGATCTCTAACAATGAGTAAATGTTCGTAGCCATCGATGATGTACGTTTGATGTAATTTTCGCAGGTCTTTGGAATCTTCAACACCATCGCGTACGCTGGGGGCACGTATTTCCTCTGGCTGGAGTGGAAAAGCTCCAACTCTCAATGATCACGTTAACCTAGTACCTGATAAGAAGCAAAACCAACGAGAAGGAAAGAAAGCTGAAATCATCGCCCACCTACGCAGGACCTTCTTTCTATGAGCCATTGGGTCATAAGAGGTCCTGCTCGTTCCCCTGCCATTTTTAGCGAGTCTGAACAACGAAAAAAGAAAACTGTCCCCAATGGAGAATGCTTCCGTTAAAGAAATGCTATTTCTCGTCAAACTCGTGCCCGATTTCAATCATATGAAGATCCCTGACGATGTTTTGTTTTTGTCTTTTTATTTCTTCATTATTTGAAGGGGATTACAAGAAGCGTTTCGTCGTTCGCGCAGCCTTTATACATTTTTTGCGACCAAAGACGGGAGATTAGCGATTTAAGATTTTTTTTTCTCCTACCTACCGATGGTAATGTACCGACGGGGGAAAAATGAACTTTTTCCGGGAGTTCCCTCGCTACGCGGACCACGCAATACACATATCATTGAGGTGTTAACAATCTTAATGATCTAACGATGTAAAAAAATGTTTTTTTTTAAAACTTGCTGTTTTACCGACCGATGGTAAGGGATACCAATTGTTTTTTCGTCGAAAATACTACGCTTTGGAGGGGATGTTTCGAGAAACTTATGAAATGTTTCATAATCTTTTAACATTTCGATTCAACATTACTAATAATTATTGTTTTGATCGAATTTTTAATTCTGACTGCCGAACACGATTTTGAAATAGCAGCTTATCATTTGTCGGTAAAACACTTGAGTTTCAAAACACACAATACCGTTTTTTCTATCACGTGCCTGCGGTTTAAAAAAATTACAAATGTATGGGACAAAAAAACACACAAAGATTTTTCAACTTCGCCGATCGAAAAGTGCCTTATAAATCCTCCCTTCACTGAAGGGAATACACTATTCGACGATCATTTAAAAGTCGATAATCGTCATTATAAGAAATGTCGGTACGAGGCGGAGAAATGTCGAGTAACTTGTCGGCCTTTTTTTGAAAATTCGTCACTTACGACTCTAGATTAATTCGTCTCGTCTGGTATCTTTTTCTAGGTTATTTTGAATTTTTGGGGATTCCTTGTTTCGGTCTACTCTCATTTCAGTAATGAGGGAAATTAAATTTCCTTTGTGTGCAAGAAAATAATTAATTATTATAAACAATCATACGTTTTTTCAAACTTTTCTTTGTTTCAATGTCTCCTTTCCGATCGTTCAAAAACCTTAATTTCTGTTCGTGTTACTCGGGATTCGTTAAAAATTGTCATCTTATATTGGAATTAATTTTTGGATTATTCAATTGAATAAATCAGCTAGAATTTTTTAAATAAACAGTACAATGTTTTTTTGGTGATTCGTCTGAATCAGTTTTTGTAAACAATGAAATGATTAATTTTTATAAACAATTGTACGTTTTTTTCAAACTTTCCTTTTTTTTAATAGCCCGTTTTCGATCTTTCGAAACTTTTGTTTGTGTTTTTTTTTTTACGTTTTTGTTTCTATTTAAACAAAATATTTCGATATTTTGTTTAAATTCATTTTTGCGTTATCCATTTTTTTAATTCAATTTTTATTGAACCAATCATTTTCAATTAGTTATAGAGAAATTCAGTTGTTTCTTGACGATTCGTTTCAATTGGTTATCAATAACTATTTTACATTGTTATTATTTTCAATAAAAGTTCAAGTTAATTATCAGATATCTAATCGAATTAAATTTTTAGCAGAGAATGTAACGAGAATATATACTTGAAAGGAGAAAATGATTTTTGCGATGTTGTCACTAACACATCGGACAAATTTAATTTAATTAACAACGGTACAAACATTTATTTCGTCTGAATACGTAAATAATATACATATATCCACATATACATGAAAATTAGAATTTTTTTTAATGGGAAGATTTTACGTCACATCGAAACGTCTAACACAATCGAGATTCTCGTAAATAATTTGTTTTTCATTTGTTTTTTTTTTCTTTCCCCTCGCCTTTTTTCTCTGTGCTCGCTGGCTATCACGAGAAGGAATAAAAATCAAGAGTTGCATTTACTTACGAAGCTCGTTATGGACAACAACAAAAATCTTGCGATATTGTTAATTGTTAATATAAATAATATATATAAAGTGATCGTACGTTTATAGCGGTATCGTTTAGCGGTTTCGATCGTGTAAATCTCGTTTAATCTTCTTTCCTCTGTTTTATTTTTTATTTTCACATTTTATTTATTTTTAAGCTATCGATGATGAATAAAGCTCTCAGACTTATCTTTTTCATATCTTTTTATCGTTCCTTGCCCTCCTTCCATTTTATTATCGTTCTCGTCACGGTTCAAACGATTTGAACTTTTGTAAAAAAAAAAAACACGCACTCGTTCGAAATACTGAAATATGTAATGTTCTCAAAAAATACACCTTATATGGACTCCACATTTTTTCAGTACATTGAACGAGTATTTTTTAATCGAATATATCCTAAATGAAAAATCTTTGAAAAATCTCAATAAGCTTGACATGTTCTAAAAAAAATCAAAGAATATCCAATACAAATTGTAAAAATGCCGAAAATAAATTCAAAAAGATGGAAGACAAATTTTGAATAGTTCTAAAATATTCGTATAATTTCGAATACAAATGCCGAAAATATATAATAAATATTATACAAGGACCAATATCAGTTTCAAAAAATGCTGAATAGATCGATTTATTTCAAATAAATTCGAATAAAAACTCACATTAATTCAAGTAAAAACTCGAACAAATTAGAATGAAAATTTAAATAAAATCGAATAAAAATTAACATAAAATTGAATAAAAATCTAAATAAATGTGGATAAAAATTCAAATAAATTTGAATAAAAATTCAAATAAATTTGACTAAAAACTCAAATAAATTTGACTAAATATTCAAATAAATTGGACTAAAAATGCAAATAAATTGAAATAGTGATTCAAACAAATTGTCAAAGGACCCCATTTACGGAATAGCTCTTCATTCATTTGGATCGTGAATTCTCTAGGTGTAAAATACCCATGAAAATCCTTATGGGGAAGCTTAGAGTCCGGCGACTCTCGAAAGAATTTCCGCATGACGAATTCGTCTTCAAAAAAAAAAAAAACAAAAAAAAAGAAAAGAAAGAAAAACATCGAAGCTTGATTCGAACGCATGTGCGTCAAGGTAGCACACGCGCGCCTGCGCCGGTTATTGTGGCTTTCGGATGTGTGATATCACGAGTGACGTCAGCGTACAGAACGGGAACCGCACGATTGCGTCTGTAGCGTTCACCTCCAGTAGATCGCGGCCTATCATCCTCGACGAACGTTCTAACGATTCAAGCTAAGGTTAGTCTTCCGAGAGACGATGCAATCTCTCCCCTGCACACCGAAAAAAACTGCTGTTTCGGAGCTTTCGTTTTCTTATTTTTTTTTTTTCGTGACGAGGGCTGACGTGACGGGTCGTTTCACATTTCGTTGGCCGGTTCGATCGTCGGAAATTTTATTTTCCAACGATTGTGAACCCAAAATATTCAAAGTCTTGCAATAGCGAGGAGGAAAAAGGGAATCGAAACGTGTAAACGATTTTCGAGAGAAATTAATAAGTTGAGAGATAAATAAATTTTATTAAAAAACAATTGGCGTGAAAAATGTTGTGAAACTAATTCTGAGATTTTTTCGTTGTTTGAATAATATTTAAAGTTCTCTGAATTGATCATTGTCAATGAACCGATCGTTTTTTTTTTTTTTTTTAATAATAATTATTTATTTTTTATTTATTTTGAAAAGAAATCAATTCTTCTTCGTTGTTATGGTGGTATTCGTTTGTTTTTAATGATATTTTTTTTCTTATATTTTAATTTATGAAACGATAACTGCACGTAAAACTGTAAATTCATATTTATTTATAATAATAATTTATTACGATGCTTAATGAATATTTGATTTCATATTTTTGATATTAACGCATCTTTTTTTCTGCAGTAGTGTTCACTTTAAGCCTCATTAGGTTTTAACGAAAAAACTATTTTTTTCCCATTTTTATAATGATTTGAATAAAAATCTTTTTTTTTTCTTTTTGAATTTTTCTTATGTAGACACCGTCTTTCAATTATCTTTTATGACTGATTTTTCACACAAATCAGCTCACAATTATCTTTACGACTCATTTTTCACACAAATCAGCTCACGATCAAAACAAAATTACATCTTTGGCTCCTTCAATGGCGTTCACGATCGTAGTTTCGAATTGAGAAAACGTTCTTTTCGTTGCATTGTCTCTGCAGGTTTTATTTTTGATACTGGCAAAAGAAACCACCTTCTCGAATGTTTATTTATTCTCGGAGATGTATTCGTTTACGGACGAAGCGTCCGAATTTCGAGACCGGCTAACCTCTGACAGTTGACCTTGGAAGAGCGTTTTTACGATTCTTATCTGTGCGACGCAGGCACGATTCATTGATTATTCATTCACCGGTTTTGAGAGGGCGTGTCCATCTTTCACGAAGTTTCGAAAATATTAAAACTGCTCGGTTTTTTTTTTTTCGAAATATTCACAATTTTGCAATATTTTTTTATTTCGAAATATTTACAATATAATTTATTTTTCGAAATATACACAATATCTTTTTTTTTTTAATTTTTATTTCAAAATATTTACAACTTCGTAATATTTCGAAGAAATTATCCACTTATAGAAATCGAGATAAAAAAATACAAAATCAAAGTTCAAAAGTCTTGAAAGTTCCAGTGGTGAAAAGGTGAACGCATATAAATATGACAGTGTGAAGTCAATGCTATTTCCGTTGTGCACACGAGAAAGAGAATGTTTGGGTCTGAGTATGTGGAACGCTTCACGAAAACCTGGCCTTGTCCTACTTTTAGTGGGTGACCGTCGGGATCTTATTGATTTGCATCATCATCCTGTTATGGGGTCCCCTACATTCGTTTGTAATGACAATACACGAGGTTACCCCAAACATCATTATTTTTCGAGTATGCCATTGTAATTGACGATTTTCTTTCACTTTCTTTTGATTGTACGTTTATTTTATATTTATTTTTATTGTATTTTTACTTTTGTTAATATTTTCATGATGTTTATTTATTTCATTTCCAATTGCACTTCGCTGATGTAAAAAAACGTTGTATTTTAAGCTACAATTTCAGATGTTAAGAAGGCAGAAGGAAACTGTGGAAAACCCATGCCAGAATAGATGGACCCCATATTTTTTCTAATTTTCTAACGCGCGGAGATTAATTAAAACACAATCTACTAGGTGTCTTTGATGTATCGACTTTCCACTCACCATTTGATGCACCAGTCGATACCCTACTGAACGGTCACCGCTCCAAGTATTCACTAAAACCTTGACATCTTTTTTGTATTTTTTTTTACAGGATATCACGATCCAATAAATAATCATGTCTCACTCAGTGACTATACGAACAGCCACAGTAACGACCAGTAACACGTCTCAAATTATCATCAACACTGGCTACCTCAGAACTTACAGCGGACTTCTGAAAGTCCTAGAACTGGTTGGTCCTTCAATTTTTCAATCAATCTCTCTTACCAATTACGATTAAATCGACTAATTGAGTAATATTGTCAATTATTAATTAAAAAATACTATAATATTAACGTTATAGTAAGCGATCTTCAGAATTTTAATTTTCCTGATAATGTAAATTCAGTCAAAGTGTAATCACAGTTTGACAATTGGTAATTTCATTTTTGCATTTTTCTAGGCAATCTATTTTTCCGAATACGATTAAATCGACTAATTGAGTAGTATTTTTAATGATTAATTTTAAAAAGTATAATATTAACGTTCTAATAATAGAAATCTTCAGAATTTTTATTTGCCTGAAAATGTAAATTCTATCAAAGCGTAACAAAGAAAGTTTTTATTTAAAAAATATTAATGCAAGAAAAATCGAAATTAAATTAAATTGATTACATTGCGATAGATTTGAAATTAAGCAAATTACGATTCTTCGAAGTAATAAAACGATTTTAATTTTTTACTGAAATATTTTAACGTGTTGAGTATAATATTAACGTTCTAGTAATAGAAGTCTTCAGAATTTTAATTTGCCTAAAAATGTAAATTCTATCAAAGCGTAATTACAGTTTGACGACATTTTTATCAGTTAATGTTTTTCTTAAAAAAATTTACAAAAAAATCGATATTACATTAAATTGCTTATATTGCAATAAATTCAAAATTAAGCAGACTAAAATTCTTTGAAGTCGTGGAAACTATTTTAATTTTGAAATGAAATATTTTAACACGTTGAGTAATATAAAGTTTTTATTCGTTCAAGATGCTGGGAATTGTGTGCGTCGGAATAATCGGTCACAGTTTCGATTATTATCGCTACTACAATGTTCCTGACCAATTAAAGGACCAATTTTTCTTCCTCATGACGACAACTTTCATGATAGCGACTTTTTTATTGATACTAAGCTACCTGGTATCCTTATCAACAGAGTCGATTATATCGAAAACAATTTACGTACGTATAATAAAATTGACATTTTTTTCAGCGTGGTGGAAATTTGTTTTTTCAATATTATTTTTTTCACCAACTTCCATTAACTTTACTGTAATGAATGTTTTTTAATGTCTACCATCACGTGTACTATTTTCTGTTTCTTTATATCGATTGTTCTCCACATTTTTATTTTTTTTATTTTTTTCGAATTTTCAACAAATCTCTATTTTTTTGAAGAATGAAACTCAAAGGAACTTGAATATTTCAGGAAGTAATTTACCATTCGGTAGCTTTCGGTCTACTTCTCGCAGCTTCACTCAACCTGCTCATTAAAGTCAATAACAACAAGTACGAGCGACATTACGAATTATTATTAGGAGCCTCCGTGAGTATCGCATTGATTCTTTCACGTACAAAGACTTACGAAAAAACACAACGGAAATAAAATAACAAACAAAAATAGTTTATGTATAATTAACATTTAATTGTTTTAGTAAATTGTAAAGAATTCACAAATAATTATTTTTCATCAATAATAATAATAATAATAATAATAAATAAAAAAGTGATTCTTTAATATTATTAAGTTCGTATTTTTATTTACATACCTGTTCTGAATTTCCGTAATTTTATTTTTCCGAGTAGGAATTCCGTATGACGACGAGAAACAATTCTCGAAAAAATGAAATTGCAGAAATTCAGGACAGGAATGAAAATAAAAATATGAATTAAAAAATTGAAAATTCATCCGGTATTTTTTGTTATATTAATTATCCTGATGGTTTATTATTATGGTGATTATTATATTAATAAATGGATCGCAACTGTTGAATAAAATAAATGGACATTGAAAAGTCATTCAAGGTAATAAATAATTATTGCAGCACAATTAAAAACAAATAATGCATATTTAAAAATCGATTTTTGAAGTATATGAAAAATAATTTTTTTTCCAGATATGTGGCTTGATAAATTCGGGACTATATTTCTTCAGCACGATTTTTGCTCTCCGTTCCTATCGAGGCCTCTAAGCGACACCAAAACGAAAAAGTGACTCTACGACTGCCAGTTACATATATTTCGAAAAAAATTACTACACTCATTTACAAACGTATTGGTGTCGTCAATATTTTTTTTCGGTCCATTTATTCTTGATAAGATTTAAATTTAAACTTAGGTACTCAAAGAACTAAACTACTCTGTAATCTCGAAAACCCGAGTTATTCGAGAATAACGATTTATCTTACATTTTTCGAAATTTTCACCAAAAAATTAGGATATTGTTTCATAACTAATCCCTTCAATTTAATTTTGATGATTTCTCAACGAAAGTTAAATCTACCAAAAAAAAACATAAAAATATGATATACATTTCGTAAGTTATATAATCTGTCTGGCCAATGAGGGTCGAGTAAACTTTTGGAATATTTAAATAATTAATAATATTTGTATTGACGTTTACAAACGAAAAAATGGCAAAGTTTCATAATGTTTCGTAACCTTCATACTTTCATAACCTTCACAGCAAATTACATAAATTTATTATTACGATTTTTAATTTTTGTGTGTGTGTTTTTTTTTTTTTTTGACAACGCGATTACCTCAATTTGCAATTAAAACGCCCGTGGACTTTTGAAACGAATTTTTGCGAAACGTTGCAAAATTTTCGAAAAGTTAACAATTTCATATTACACGCAAGATTTTTACAGTATTTTTCTATAGTTGCAATACGAAAGTTACGAAAAGTATTTATCTAGCGATGTGCAAAGTTTTTTCGCGACGAAGTTCCTGCAGTACGGAGCACAAAAAATTGCAACGAATATCGATCTCGCGTGACTATTGGACTCGTATAAATCAGAGCCAAGCGTGCCTATTTTTATTATATATTTATCGATAAAAAGCTTTTGAGCTATATATTTATTATTGTATGTGCATTTTATCGATGTTTATATGGAACAAATAAAACTTCACTAGTTTATTTGTAAAATTGAATGTAAATCGACGCGGCCCCTCGTTATCTCGGTAGTGACAATTTTGGAGTTTTGCGCTGCTAGTCACTAACGACGGATGGCGCCCCGCACGCGAATTCGGCCGCGAAGCTGCGACTTTTCGGGCGAACAATCGAGGCGGGACAATTGCTGAGGCAGAGATATTTTTTTTTCGTGTTAAAACTATGATAAGGGTCCATTTAATCGGAAATTTTCTGCTGATTACGAATATGCCCGAGATTTTGTCGAGAGTACAAAATTACACTGGGAGAATGGCAAAAACACTTTCTAGGATATTTTTTCGAGATTTTTCCCTCGAAATTTTGGGTTTTTGGGAAAATAAATGGTATATTCGTGTTCAGGGGACAAAGTTACATAGAAATGGACCAATAAAAAAAATATTTAAAATCCAAAATTTTTTTCGATTTTTCGGGATAATACATTTTTTCACTAAAACGTCGATAACTTTTTTTTCTTTGGGATTTGGAACTCCATTTTGCGCTCAATCTCTTTGTTATGATTTTCTCTACAAAATGCTTTTTTAATCATTAAAATCCGATGATTTTTCGATTTTTGGCAGAATTTCAAAGTCGGACCATCGATTTTTGCAAA
>JAPYZI010002808.1:0-42698 GCA_030523105.1 Ophioninae sp. A BG-2022a | reverse complement strand
GAATGGGGGTAATATGATCATAGGGATTATCTTACCTCTACTTGGGGGATCATCTTACCCATAGGGGTGCACAAGATGAATACTTTGCAAGATTTTTTACAAAACGAAATATTTTGATGAAACATAAATTAATTCATGGTTTTGAGTATTAGGAAACTTCAATAGATATATATACTAGTAATAATCGCCTTTACTGTTGGTTTAACTTGAAAAGTATGTATTTCACAGCGATTCCCGCTTAGGGGGATCAACTCGTGCTACTTTCCCCTACGATGTTTGTACAAAAAAAAACAAAGTTACTTTTTTATTGTTATCGAAAAATATGGATTTATCGATCAATATCTAATTTGTCCTCTTTAGTGCAATGCCACTTAGTAAAATGAACTTGTGCCAGCGCTTTTATCAATCCTGAAGCATCTTTGATACGCGTTTTTTGGTACGACCTTGAGCTCTCTCCCAGCGATTGCGGTTTTCATCTCCTCAATCGTTGCAAATCTCTCAAGTGTTTGATACGGTGTTGTTTCTCGTCAAAACAATCGCGAACGCGCAACTATGAATCGGCAGGTGTATTATTGTTTTCTATAGAAAAACAATCGCGCACCAAAAACAGGTATGACCTTTACATCTATCAATAACACACTAAACATCCAAAATGGGTGATAAAGTAAACATACGTTGGAAACACGTGTACCAATGTAACACGAAAAATCGTAAATAGAATGTACGTAAGTAAATATGCAATCTTTTACCGTTATCTTTCGTCTAGTTTACTTTGGTACCAAGCTTCGCATCTTCTCCATTGGGAATTCAGTCAAACCGTTTAACGCTCAGTAAACTTATAACGAAAATTGTCACGCGTGGGCAGTCGCCTATTAAAGAATTGGCCGAACCAATAGCAACACGAGAATTAACCGGAACGACATGGAAATTCAATTTCTTCGTCATCCCACACCCAAACAAAGAACAGCTGTTTTTATCTTTTTTTGGCAGAGTTACATTTTTCGAAAAATTCATTCGCTCGAGTCCTAAAAGTGTTTCGTTGATTCTTTTTATTGAAATTTGCCAGGATAAAATGAGTCGACGATTTGATAGAAAAAAACAAACGTCGGTTGCGTTTCAACATTAAGAAACTTCATCAACAACGTCACTATGAATTCGCCTGGATGTTTAATTTCCGGCAGAATGAAATATTCTCTAAGAACCAGCATTTTTTTTTCAAATCAAACAAATAATAATATCGAAGTAATAAGTAACACTTCTGGTTTTTCTTTCTAACGTTCCGAATAGTTCGGAGAACTCCGCTGCAAATTACCAGTAAAGAAACGTTCCGATGAGAGGATTTCGTTTCGAATTACAAAAAAAAAATTGTAAAATTGTGAAGGTCGAAAAACGATCTCGTCGCATCGTCAGGACGTTAAGTAAAATACGAAATTAAGCACAGCGGATGTACGGAGGTTGAGAAGGAAGGAGGGGGGGGGGGGGGGGGACGAAGAACGAAAGAGAGCGTATCAAGAACAGCGGGACATCAAAGATAAGTCGTTATAATCGCGGCCCATCGCGATGATCGGACAAATAATTTTATCCTTAAGGGGTCGCGGGACGATTTTTATTCTCCCGAGATTGGAGAAGCTCAAGAGTCGACCGATATAATAGATCCAATAACCGTTAACGTACAACGGGATTAACCTTATTGCCTTTTTTCCTACTATTTTTGCTCGTTCGACCCTGGAGCACCTTGAGTGTCGAATCTTCCAGGTGATCGAGTGAAAGAAAATTCTCTCGTGGCAACCACAGGTAATACCGATATTGCCCCATTTCTCTCGATTCTCCTTGAGCAGTTTTTTTTTTTTTTTAATTTTTTTATTTGCGTTCATCAGTTGACTATTGAAACTCCGATATCTCAATTGCTTCGTTCCATTGTGTCTTTCGCACGATTGTCGTGCAATCGTTTTTATTGATCGTAATATTCGTCCGTGAACCTTTCGCGAGCCCAAGAACACGGAAGATCGAGTAGCCAGAGTTCGAACACGCTGCAAATCTTTCTCGTTATTGTCGCGATCATATAAATATAATAACAATAATTATTCGACGTTCTCAAGAAAATCCATCAGAAATGCGAACGTGGAACGTGATCCAAGTATGCATGAGAATTCATCGTGTTTTCCTTAAGTCGCAATCGAGTTACGGAACTCTAGCAGGTTCGTTGGCAATCGTTATATTCCAATGAAAACAACGAAAAAAAAAAAAGATGGCGTCTATGACGCAATCATTGACACGTGACGGATCTTATTTGTTTTTGTTTTGCGCTGATTTGGAATACAATAATGATACACGCGTGACTGGGTCTACTTTTCGAAAAATTTCGCCGCAAACACGAAAATTCTTACTCAAGCATTAAAAAAACAAAAACGAATTGCGAAAATGTGATAAAAAAAATACAAATAAATGTAACAAGATTTTCATTCGAACGATGAAAAATTAATTCGCTACTCGCATAATTCTTAATATTGGATAAAAACTGAATTTCATTGGATAACATTTACTAATCAAATGGCCTTTCACTAAACACCATCGGTAATTATTTTTACGAGTATCGATTGGAAATATTGAAAGATAAAAGATAAAAGATATTAATATTGAAAAGTGGACTAAAACCGTTCGAATTTTTGAAGCTTATGGAGACAGTACGAGAGATGAAATTGACAAAATTTGAAAAAGTCTCCCTTCTTTCTTACGGAGAATTCTTACCCTTGATTTTATTTGAAAGTGCATAACTGCATGCTTGTTTCACGAATTATGACATACATTTTTACAAAACTGTAAAATCGCTTGTTAAAAATCCCAATAAATTTTCGAAACGGAACGATCGTGTTTTCAGTTGAATAAAAGAGGATTCTAACGAACGTCTGATCACTCTTTCTCTCTCTCTCCGAGTTATTAAACAACATCTCGAATATCTCGACCCAATAAGTGATCGAGAGAATGAGTCAAAAAAAAAAAAAAAAAAATTGAATTTCAATCGACGTTTTACATATTTATGTATGCATAATTATTCAGGAACGCGAGCAATCATCTATACCATTTTACAATCGGAAAAAAGTGCACATTTAAGCATATAAACCTGAAGTGAACTCTTCGATACATCGAGACACGATTGCTCCCGAGCTTTTCGATCGTCGCGATTGGTTTCGTTAATTTCGGCAGAGAATAATCAACGATCTATAATTTTTAATTCGTTAAAACCCAATATTCCTGGACGAGAAAATATTGAAGAGCTATTGCATTGATTATCCAACAAATAACAAAAAAGTACTTAACGTAAACCCAAACCCAAACAAACCCAAACAATTAAGGAAAGAGTAATTTTTTCGAAGAAAAATAGCTTTATGTGTGTACGTGTGTGTTTATTCAATACTAGTTTGGTTAAACCAGCTGTAAAAATTCCTAAACCTCACTAAATTAGGATTTCTACCCTGTCAGCTTTATTTTAGTCTGGACTTAATTAGGGTAGAAACGGACGGGAAGAATTTGCTGTTATAAGCAGCGTAATAACATATCTAATTTATTACAATATTACGTCTAATATAATACTGGATATAATAGAACGCAACAGCACACCGCTAACGTTATGCTTCAATGGAAGATCCTGATTCAACATGTGTCAGCTTATATGAGAACGCACACACCAGTATACGGAAAATAAATGTCCCCTAGATGAGAAATCAGGTCATAGTGGGCCGGTATGGTAACACAAGTGCTCGAACGGCCATTTATGCACGGGTAGTTTGGTTCCCTCGATGGAGTGTGCCTCCTCGCTCACCTGCACGATTATTATTATTTTTTTCACCCTCGGTTACTCCCAGCTAGGCGCGGACCTCCGTCGTTTCTGTCTCTTAGTGTCCGTGACCTACACAACGAGACTTTTTTTCCGCATCAAAGCTCCCGAGACACGCGAACTTCGAGGAAGATGTAAAGCGAGAGCCTGACACGAGAAAAATGATTTGCGAGAAGCACTCTGGTATACCTTGTTCGCGTAACCTCGCGTGCTTGAAGACTCCTTATGGATATATGGAGAATACGATCGCAGGCGACGCTGGCAGAAATTAGAAACTCAACTGTGTAAATTGAAATACGTTGTATGTGGCGGAATATGTATACAGCACAGGCCAAAAGTATCAGGCAGCCTGTAATTGGTCTATCCGGAAGAAAAATCGAACAATTCGGAAGAAAAAAATCGTTAACTAATTAACCAAACGGTATTTCAAAAAGGACAAAGCCAGCTTCGCTCTACTATTTAACTTTAATTTTCGCGTTTTTTTTTCGTAGTTCGTACGTTATTTCGAAAACGCCGGTTTTTCACTATTTTGAGATTTTGCAAAAACTGGGCTGGACTATGATAAGTAGTGGTCTCGCGATTTAGGGGCAGTATATTTGAAAAAGACAACGGTAGCTTTAGATTTATTGACAAAGAAAAAATCGCCATTTTTTCCGCCGCGTTGTCAGGTTTTTCTTGAAAAATGCACGGTCCCGGAAAACCGGCATCTATGTAAGGTACCCCTGATCCATGTAACGCCCAATGCCTAATAAAGCCCACGTTTTAAATATCCAAAACTACAAAGTCAAACGGATCGAGCTCTGATCTTCGAGTGTCTAACTTTTAATGACCGCAATTGACATAGCAACCGCCGCGCTGTGGGGAACCCAAACAAATTTGCAGTCGATAGAAGGCAGCGCGTGCGATCGCACATAGGCGTTTCTTAAATTTCGACGTACTAAAAACTTTCGAAAACAAAAAATGTTTTCAATAATACTTGGTGAATTATCATTCTAATTATATGTAGTGGTTTATCAGCATTATACCTGTTGTTATCAACATTTAAGTTTAAAATTGAAAATTATATATTTTTGTATTTTTTTTTTATATAAAGTTACAACGGGTATGGCCTTATTAACAAACAGTGGTCTGAATAAGGCCTAGAAGATGCTTTTTTTTTTAAATCTTATAGTTAAGAGTGGACATTTTTTTCTGATACAAAATTATTATTAATAAGTTGGCTATTGATAAATTATTGATATTAATGAATTAATGATATTAATGAATAAACAAATATTAAGGCTATTAATGAATTAAGGCTATTAAGGATATTAATGAATAAATAAATGATTAAGGCTATTGATATTAATGAATAAATAAACATTTTTGTTTTATTTAAACATTCGTAGTTTTTTTTGTACTTGAAAAGAAACAAAGTGGGCCTAACATGGATGAGGCACCATCACTTAAAAGCTACGAGGTTTGCAATATTCATCGTAAGAAGCAAAACGTTGTATTTTAGAGCCACTGGAATTTTTCTTTCTTAGATGTTTATTAAAAATGTCTTAGAACCGTTATTTTCGATTAATGGCCGACAAAAATAGCGAAACAAAATACAACTCTTTACGTCTGTATTCCCCTCTCGTGTGGCACGGTGCTCCGGAAACAGCGCATAGTTTCGGGGCCTATTCTTGTCTGGTGGTTAGCTCTATTTTCATCCGGGCTACACTAGTATCACCAATAAATATCCCTACGGACGTCTGCGGTCGCGGCTAAACTGTTTGTTGATTATCGGCAGAGGGGGTGGTGTCGGCCTTGCAACGTAAGGAAAAGGAGGCTCCGAGAGTAAGTCGCGTTACGAAAGAAGAGTCAAGGAGTCCTTCCCAGGTGGAATGAAACGGAATTTACTTTGATGACCACCGAGATTAACGATCGATAGTGATCGCGCTTCCCGATTAACGGTGCGCTTCCCGATAGAACTTATTGCACCCATATAAATGGCTTTACTAAAACATTTAAAGCACTCGTACTATTCTCTATTCAAAAAAGTTACGCCTCTAATTAAGACCTTAAATACTTTCCGCAGTGCCTAAAACGAGCTAAAAGAAAAACTGTTTTCAGAAGAGATAGAAATAGGAATTAATGAAAATAATTTTTAGGCATTTTTATTAGTGTTTAAAGTTTAGAAAAAAATTCATTTTTTTTTTTGGAGTCTGTCAATTTTGAAATTGACAGACTCCAAAAAGAAATGAGTCTGTCAATTTTGAAATTGACAGACTCTTGATAATTAATTTGCTGTAAAATATATTTTCATAGCTTGCAAACAAGTTTCTCGATTTAACATTGGTGGGTTGGTTTATTTCGTATTATGTGTTTGGGTTTGTTTGGGTTTATGATCATCAGAACATAAACCCAAACAAACCATAACAAAAATTTATGATCATGAGAACAGATAAATTCGTGGCTATATTTCTGTAGATAGGTAAGGTAAGTTAAATCTTCATTACTTTGCGCTTAGACCAATCGCCACAGTAAAATAGCTTTTGACGGAACGACGTCTGTTGGGTCAGCTGGTACATATATATAATTATTTACTGCGATCCACAAGTGGTCACGTACGACTCAACATTCAAAACGTACTTTAACCGACTTTACTTCGCTCTGGATGGCAACAAATTTTAATTGTGATCAAATGTGGCAAATTCGGAAAACAAAAACGAAGTTTTCTCCAACATGCCGTTGTATTCACATAAATATCCTGATGGATGTGACAAGTTTCTATTTTTTTCTCCGTTCTTAATTTTTGTTACAATCAAAAGTCGTTTTCCCTACGCGGAGCTAAAACACCATATTTCCAATTCCTATCTATCTATCTACATCGATAAAAGACAAATTGTATATGCATTGTTTTTTATACACAAAACGGCTGAACCCATTTCGATGAAATTTTCAGGCAATCTTCAGAATTGAAAATTTTAGGCAATCTTCGGAAGCCAGGCGAGTGATCCTGTAAAGTTTGATATCGTTCGAATAATCGCTACCAGTTTTTCTATCGATCAGCTATTGTTTTTATAACACAAAATTTGAGTTGACACATGCGTCTTATATTTTCATGTGATTAATGTGATTAACCATCCGGTCAATCACCAGGTACCCGGGTATCCATTTCAGCTTTGCAGATAGAATTTATTAACTTTTTCTTTAAAAAATTGTATAACCGTTCGTATCCCCGAAATTTAAGTAGTTTGAAACCCAATTTTTGTCAAATTTTTTTATAATCAATTATTTAATAATAGTTATTAACTATCAAACTTCACACCTCCTTGGTTCAATAACCAGACACCCGGGTACCCACTGAAGTTATTATGCACGAATTTCGGGCTTATACACACTAAAGAGACTACCTATTAAAGTATTTAAGTAATTTAACTTTTAAATAAATATTAAACAATATCGTGCCTGGTTATTGAACGAAGGAGGTATCAAGTTTGATAGTTAATAACTATTATTAAATAATTTATTATCAAAAAATTTGACAAAAATTGCTAGTTAAAAATAAAACATTTAAGAAATGCAACGGTTCTTCTGATCCGTGATTATACGTACATATGGCTACCAAAATTTTAATAAAGTACTTTAAGGCACGTAGATTTATCCTTGTTCCAAAAGAAACACTTTATCGTGTTTCTCGTACCCAATAATTGTAAAACCGAAATTTCACGCTTTCCTCACTCCACCATTCGTGTAGCCATATTCACGTTTTCTTTTTTTTCATGAATGTTTAAAAACGACAAATCCGAAAGTTTGCAACATTTACGAACTTGTAACGAAATCACAGAAAACGATATTTCGGTATAATGTACACATACACACGGCGTGATGAGTTTTCCGCATCTCGGGCTTACAGTTCACGCAGTGTATACGCGCGATCCGCTACACCGTTAAAATCAACAAACACGAATAGAGAGAGGGAGGGGGGAAAAAGAGAGAGAATTGGACGCTTGAGATTTCGCAATTCCCTGCAGAAATTGCGAGAAATCTCGATCTTCCGAGCATCTCTACAATTCTTTACGACTCAAAAGTTGCTAATAAAAATACGTCAATTTTTATTCGCATTCCTATAAAATGCTATTGTTTGGGTTGGCAGAACGAAAAGGAATTTCTTCGATTTTTACAAAATCGTCGTGTCAAATAAAAAACAAAACTCTAAGTAATAAATAAAAAATAAATAAATCCAGATGAATATCTACATATTTAATTGCAAGATGCATATTTACTTCCAAGGTGCATGTGCCTTAGGAAAAAAATTTGAAAATTTCAGGAATAGCGAATAGTGTTCGTCTTGTAATCAGAAATACTATACACGGCGAAATTTTTTAAATAAAAGTCTAAACATCAATCGCGAAGAGCAAATTGTGTGATTTTAGTTTTTCGCAACGCCAAAAGCAATCAAAAAAATAATCATGTATAATACGAGTGAGGTGTGCTTCGTTGGCAAATGGAAATAAAAAACGCAATTACGTTTATAAAATGAAACCTCCTTTTCTCTTCTTATTTTTTAATTTCGCCGAGTACCGAACGGTCGGAACGTAACACGTTTTGGTTTCTTATCGCGACAATAAAATACGAAAGCCATTAAAGTCTCCGTATGCAGGTATATATACCGTTTTATCGATATCGATATCACGAGCCATTTATGTATGTGAACGGGCACACATACGTAGAAAATATAGTTTGTCGTTATTGGAATAGATTCAATCATAGCAATCTCGTTATGGCTGCTCGGAGTGATTCAAATCGAGGAGATGCACAGCCGATTACGTACGAATATCTGATATATTCGTTCCTCGATTAAACGAAACGAAAAACCTTTTCGGCATTAATTTGGACTGATATTCATTTTGGTATTGATAACAATCAAATTCTTATCGATATCCTTATTTCGGTTGAAAACTCGTTTCTCAAATTTGGATACGAAGCTAACAAGGCATCCTCAGAATTCGAGAGGAACACGAGGACCTTCTACTCTCGAATCTTTAATGTACGAAAAATGAAAGATAATTTTGAATTCCATGAAAAACTAATTTTCCCGCCGTTTTTTTTTCATCTTCCATTCGTCAAGTACGACATAAAAATACACGATATTTATCGTGCAATCACGATAGCATATATTTACTAAAGAAGCTATTCAGAAAACGATCTTTTAGTACTTGTGTCAAAAGCTGTTTTTTTTTTTCAATATTTTCTTTTATTTTTACTGTCATTATGTAATTTGTTACGCAAGATCGTATTACAATAAATTAATTGAACGTCCTTTGGATGTTACTACTTTTTCCCACCTCTGACGCAAAAGACAAATCCCACGCGAACATTTCGAAATTTTCTGTGTGTACGTATGTGCTTATAGACTCTCATACATGAAGCCCGTCGGGGCTTTCCGGACGCAGGTAACAATGTTGCCTCGCGGTAGATCGCGCTAATTTTGCTTTACTGATGCGAGCCGAAGCTGCTGCAAAGTTTTGTCGCGAGTGCGGTCTCCTCGTAAGCGAGACCAGTGTATTCGCATAAAGCACAGGACACTTAGGCATACGTACAGCCGAACGCATCAATCCAACAAAATCAATTTCATTGGCTTTGACCGTCCGGTCAATGACCAGGTACCCGGGTATCCATTTCAGCTTTGCAGTTAGAATTTGTTAACTTTTTCTTCAAAAAACTTTAAAAAACTGTATCCATTTCAGCTTTGCAGTTAGAATTTGTTAACTTTTTCTTTAAACAAACTGTATAACCGTCCTTATCCTCGAAATTTAAGTAGTTTCAAACCCAAATTTTGTCAAATTTTTTTATAATCAATTATTTAATAATAGTTATTAACTATCAAACTTGATCCCTCCTTGGTTCAATAACCAGGCACCAGGGTACCCACTGAAATTATTCTGCATGAATGTCGGGCTTATAAACACTAAAGAGGTAATTTGACTTTTAAATAAATAATAAGCAATATCGTGCCTGGTTATTGAACAAAGGAGGTATCAATTTCGATAGTTAATAACTATTATTAAATAATTGATTATAAAAAAATTCAACAAAAATTCGGTTTCAAACTACTTAAATTTCGGGGATCCAGACGATTATACAGTTTTTTAAAGAAAAAGTTTTATCTGCATTTATTTAAAAGTATTAAAAAATTATTTTTGAAGAATAAATTATATCTGCAAAGCTGAAATGGATACCCGGATACTTGGTCATTGATCGGACGATTAATCGTTCGTTCAAATTTAAGGCTTCCTTTCCGCTTGTGGTATTGTTAATACCAAATTAAGCTCCGCAGAAAACAATCGATTTTGCAAGAATAATCTCGGTGTATAACGATCAATACGATACTAGCGAAATCTCTATTTTAAGAATACATGTATCAGTTTCCAGCAACCACAAAACTGCATGGGAGTTCCATCATCGCGCGCGCACATATTCTATTATTCGTCTCGTTCCTTAAAAAACCACGAAGAAACCACGCGCCGTAATAAGCGAAAAGAGGAATCCGCAACGAAAATCAATTTTTCAACGATCGATGACTACTCGTACCCTCATCCGTCGAGTCTTTAAATTAGAATAGGATGGGACCAGAGCGGTTGTGTAAATCGGATCTTCTTTACAAATTCAATTAACGCTGAGGGAACCATAATTAAATCGAGGGTGGACGCCAAGAGAGATGTATTACGGTATATAATGTTCCGAGGGAAACGCTGCGTAACGCGATCGAAAAGATACAGCGACAGTAGAACCACGAAACTTTTACTCGATCGACGAGCACATCTGCATATAACGTAGAAAGGTCGTTTTCAGGAGTAACGTTGTCTAAGGTTGGCTACGCGAAGGCGTATGGCTATTTTGACGATAGTTCGTAAAGTTTTTTTCAAAAGAATAAGTAATTAAGTTGTCAGAGCGATTATTAGATAAATTCGGTTAAATTTATAAAAAAAAAAAACGATTTCGAAGGTATTAAGATTTACAAAAAGTTCATTTGGGAGCTGCAGACGACTATGAGAACTATTTTTCGAAATCGAATACTTACAAATCACCTTTGTTCATGTACGACGTTTGTTAAGCAAATAAAATGACTTATCAAATACCGCAAGCTACGAACATACGATGTTCGATTGTTTTTTTTTTTCTTTTTTGTTACGTTGGTACGCGTGGCTCCAACACATGTTGACGTCATCAAACATTTTGTATATTTAGTTTGTTTTTGATATATGTAAAGGTTAGACGTGTTTTGGTGTGCTTGGCGATTTGTTTGGGTTTTGTTTGCCATTGAAAACGAGTAATGGCGATTTGTTTACCATTGAAAACAAATAATGGCGATTTGTATGCCATTTAAAACAAATAATGGCGATTTGTTTGCCATTGAAAACAAGTAATGGCGATTTGTTTGCCACTGAAAACGAATAATGGCGATTTGTTTACCATTGAAAACAAATAATGGCTATTTGTTTGCCATTGAAAACATATAATGGCGATTTGTTTGCCATTGAAAACAAATAATCCATCTGCTCGCACATCGTTCCTTAATCGCGATTGTTTTGGCGAAAAACAACACCGTAATCGTAACATCAATCACCTAATCCAACAGACTTGGCCACCTGCGACGTTTTTTCTATTCCCAAAACTTTAAAGAGCCGTGAAAGCCCGGAGATTTGTCACGATTGAGGTGATAAAAGCTGCGACACCGTTTTGAAAAACACCATACCGAAAAAAACACGTTTAAAGATTGTAGTTCCTCTCCCTTCCCTTTTTTACAAGAAACGCTGTAGCGACCGTAATAATTCGAATTTCGATTAAAAAATTTGAAAGATTGTTTAAAATAGTTTAGAACAGAACGTACTATACGATAATGCAAAAAATACGATTTTTTTGAAAATTTCACATTGGGACGATCCCTTAAAGTCACCTTATTTTCTGAACCAACCCAACGTGCGCGTACCTGAAGACACGCATACACAAACACACACACACGGACGAGCAAACGCCACATAAGCACACACAATCAATAAATTCTTGTGTGTCCAATCGTTCTCTATTGATACATTCCGTCTGGCACGGGTGTCTCTTTATATGCAAATGTTATCGGAAATATTGTTTTTCTCGTCACGTCTCCTCGTCGCACATGCAGAGGCATACGCGAGTACACCCGTCCGTACATTTATGCATGTAGACAGAACTAGCTGAACGGTCGACGACAATATCGTAGTTCGCGTTCATTGTTCTCCTGGAACATTCCTTTATGAACATATTTCTCTTCTTGAAATAAAAAAAAGCGCATCGTTGTTCTGCTTTCCATTCGCCATTATTATCACTACTATCACCATTATTATCCTAATGATTTACTTTCAAATTGCCAATTGTGTCAAATTTATTCGCTGACCTATTCACTCGTGACTTTCTTGAATGTGCTCTCCGCGAATCCTCGTCAGCGGAGAATTGCGTTAATGAATCAGTATTGGTTTCATATCAGAAACATATTCAAGAAAAATGATGATCCACGCGGTAATGTCGTACAAATAAACTCTGCAAAAAATCGTATCTACGGACTGGGCATAATAATATCTCTATGTATATTACCATTCTAGTAATATCCCAATGGGACCCACTAATTCGAATGAAAACCGTGGCAAATGTTTGCACCTTTGTCCTCTTACGAGCAAAATTAACGTTGAACGCTATCATTCCCCTTTAGTTTCGATATTACTAGAATAGTAATATATTACTAGAGTAGTAATATCCCAATGGAATATTACTATTCTAGTAATATCCCAATGGAATATTACTATTCTAGTAATATCCCAATGGAATATTACTACTCTAGTAATATCCCAATGGAATATAACTATTCTAGCAATATCCCAATGGAATATTACTGTTCTAGTAATATCCCAATGGAATATTACTGTTCTAGTAATATCCCATTGGGACCCACTAATTCGAATGAAAATCGTGGCAAATGTTTGCATCTTTGTCCTCTTACGCGTAAAATTAACGGTGAACGCTGTCATTCCCCTTGAGTTTCGATCGAGCAAATTTTCATTCTACATCCCGCGTGACAATATATTAAGAATAGTAAAAATAACTATATTATTTTCTGGACTCAACCAATCACAAACTGTGTCATCAAATCACAAAACTATCGGAAAAAGCTTGTTTGGTACGAAATCAACATCTTTGTAATGCCATCTGGTATAACCCGATCGAACTTATACAACGCGAAATACGGATACCTAACTAAAGTCATCTATTCGAAAAATCATGGATTTCTTTCTACTACGCTTAATATATTCGAATTTTAACGCTTGGTAGCAGATTTTTGTTTGTCCAATTCATTACTCATCTACTCGTTTGATCCAAGGTCTGAAGAGTTGAAACCTCCACGAATGGTGGATCGAGGAAGAGAAATACGTGAAATTTGTACAAGCAGGAACACTAGGGTTGAAGATCGAACTGGCATTGAACGGTATCCACAAATTGGAGTCAAATGCATGATTGAACACGTCGAGGGACAAATCCAAATGCGTTTGGATTTGCAATAAGTTTGTAATATAATGCGCGTGTATGGGAAACAAACGAAAAGCTTGAGTCGGAATATCTCTTGTATATGAGAGTGAGAGAGAGGAAATAAATGTATATAAATATAGATACGCGTATAGTTGAAGGCATATCACTACGGGAACTTCCCCGAGACACCTCGTTCCGCCACCCCTTTGACGTTCA
The DNA here is from genome assembly GCA_030523105.1 of Ophioninae sp. A BG-2022a. NCBI lineage: Eukaryota > Metazoa > Arthropoda > Insecta > Hymenoptera > Ichneumonidae > Ophioninae sp. A BG-2022a. Next base: position 29,119 of record JAPYZI010002808.1, on the reverse strand, counting down.
CCTGATGCCCCTAATGCAATTCCCAACCTGTTTGAAAGCTGCCCCGCAGTGAAGCCCAACCACGTCTCATCGGGAGATCCGGACATGAACAGATAACATCGACCTCTGCGTTTGTACGCGTCAACGCGTATATACGTTGCGTTTCGATTATAATTCTAACCCGCAGAGACCGCAAGAGATTATTATAATAATGATGAGTACTCGCGTACTAGGATATGTATGTACGTTAAAAAGCGAATAATGTCCAAACACGAATGTTGCCTGTTATTGCGTCAGGACAAAACAGAAATGTTCCGTCGGGATAAATCCGATAGAAAGAAAAAGAAAAAGAACGGTGACATCGGTAACCGTCTCTCATCGACAGGTACTTTATCTCGTGATCCAGAAAGAGTACGTTCACTATTCGTAAATATCGAATTATCGATGCGTGAAAAAAAATACGTCGAAACGATTTTTGCAAAATAAAAATGCTCTTCAAAACCACTTGAAGAGAAATCCTTTTATGGATGAATTATGTACAAGGGGAAAATAATTGACGTAGTTGAGATTGAAGTGGAAAAACCCCTGTCAACGAGCAGCATGACGAAAGCCACGGAGGGCAATTCGTAAAATAAATAGTCCACTCGCATTGGCGATGCAATCGGACGATGTTGTGGAGTCTTGTAACGGAATCCCTCACGCGGAGTACAAGTAGTTTAATTTTTCGATATTTTCGAAATTTCGTCATCAAAAAAAATCAAAGGAATTATTTTCCAACATTAATTTTAACGGGAAAGAGTTAACAGTGATATTGAACATATAAGATGAGCGTATAATAGTTTACTTCATTTACTTCGAAATATTGTTTGTTATAACGAATAAATGATAATACGTATAACTTAACGAATCATACGCTGTTTTTATTGCAACAAATAATATTGCAAATGAAATAAGGATCGAGTCATTTGTGCAACTTTACTGCTTGCATTTACTGTATCGAGTTACTATCAACAAATGCTCGAAGTCAGTGTTTCCATCCACCACAAAATATCGAAAATTTCGTACCAATATTTTAAAGTCTCCGCGAACTTCGCTGAAAGTTTGAGCAACTTTTACAAACGAGAGGCCGGATCAAGCTTTTTGCATAATGCACGAAAAAAAAAAAATTGGGACAAAAGGATGTAATGCAGAATACGATACAAAAAAAAAAAAAAAAAAAACAGGACGGCAAAGGAAAACTAGTCGGATAATAAAGAAAAGATTCTTGAAAGAAACAAAGAACAGAAAAAAATGAGGGGTAAGGTTATCTCGTAACTCATAAAAGAGGAGTGATTGCGCTATAAACGTCAGGACGGAAGAACTCCCTGGTAAATGGGTCGTTGTTTCATTTCATTTTTTTTTTTTTTTTTTTTGCTTAGTTGTTTCACAATCTCGTCGTCTTACGGGATAGTCGATCTCCCATTTTCTCGTTGTTCTACACTCGTAATATTTTTTCCTATTTGCGCAAAGTACCGTGCGACTTTAGAGTGTTCGGGACTGTGCTTAATAACATCACGGTGCCATAATTACTTTTCTACGTAAATACCGTATTCCAGACGAAATAACTGGGCTTGCGAATACTTTGGTAAATTCCTTAGCCAACCCCATCCTGCGTACGTTACGTCACAATTCCGACGATTTTAGAAAATCGTTGTAAATAGAAATTACTTCAGCCTGATACATAAAGTAGGAAATGAAAATATTGTTATTATTAAGGGATCTTCTCAGTATGAAATATTCAAAAAAAAATCTTCTTTTTTTTTTTGCATTATCGTATAGTATACACTGTTCTAAACATTCTATCAAATTTAACAAATGTTAGCACTTTCAGGCCTTTTCTCGACCCCCCAGAAAACAGCTTAACCTGCTTTTGATCCCAAGTCTGTTGCTTCGACCCTACCTAACCTGCTTTCAGCCCAAATTCGTTATCTCCTCCGTCAACACTTCGTTCTATCTTAGTCGGTAACCCGTTTGCTGCCGAAGTAAATACGTTTTTGCTAGCATCTTTGTCGTGCTCGTCGATTTCTTACGTTTGTTATTGTACCCGAGCGAGCCAAGTGTTTCCGGGCGCACCTTCTTTTTTTTTGCGTCTTCTATATCCATCTTTTTAGGATTCCGTACCCAAAGGGTAAAAACGGAACCCTATTACTAAGACTTCGCTGTCTGTCTGTCTGTCTCCAGGCTGTATCTCAAGAACCGCTATAGCTAGACAGCTGAAATTTTCGTAGGTTCAGTTGCGCGCTACACTAGACCCCTTTAAGCGTAAAGTCCAGAATGTGCCATCTAGGGCCTTCAACGAAGGCTGTAACATTATAATATTCCATAAATCGGAATATTATAGCCTCGTTTGGATACCCGATAATCCGTTACCGTGCACTTCTGGTTGGAGGAGAAGGCCTTCGTTCCGTGGGTTGATAGCAGCTCGAAAATTTTGATTCGGGTTCTCGGGTGTAATGTTACGAATATGTTGCAAAGCGCCGTCGGAAGTAGTCAAAAGTGCTACGATCTTCGTATATGTGCTTACGCATATATATGTACACATACATATATATATATATATAAATATTCATATATACAAACATACATATGCAAAGAGTTCTGAAAGCTCCTCGAGGACGCCAAACGAACGCCGTAGACTCTTTACGATCGGAGGAATAGGAAGATTGCCGGCATTGTTGTTGCTGAATAATTTGGAAAACACGTCGAAAAAAGACCTTCCGTTGGGTTATAAAAATGGAGCCGCTAGTTGGCAGGAATCCATCAAGTCGAGACGACAACCACTGACGCTCTTTTATTATGATGGAAAAGTTACTGTAACGCGTTGATGCGGTGATATGAATAATTATATTTAATATTCAAACACTTCTACCATTTCCGTTATCAAACGGTCAGAAAAATCAAATATTTAGTGGAAAAAAAAAAACAATAGCTCTAACCTTGTATATGAAATCGATGGATAAGAAAATGACTTTGCTGTGGGAACAAAATCATCGAGAGCTACCGAAACACAAAAAATAGTTATTTTTAACTGGTAATAAAAATAATCGAACACAGTTCAAAAAGTAAAACAAACAACAAAAAAGGAAGCGAACAAAAATCTCGTGAAGTCCCATTGGAGTTGCAAAAACAAACATAGAATCTTTTAGGACACCGTCCTAAAAGATTGATCTCCTCCTTCCTTTTACAATAAACATTAATCAGCGTGAGAACCCAAGAGAACCCCTTTATATCGATAATCGATTAATCTCCCATATACGTCGATCATACGAATACAATTGGTTGCTCGCTCTTCGAGATTTGAATGATTTTTTGTTCCCATATTTTTCTGTAACATTAACATATTCTCGCGCGGACGACGCGAGTGAAGGAGACTAAGGCACGAAAGCACAGTGTATCGAAATCAATCAATTCATGCTCGAATGCCCGTATCGATTACGGAGTGCTCGTGTTTCCGACACACCACGGGATATTCGATAAAAAGAAACAAGAATCTATCTACAGAGCTCATTTCCTTTATACGGGGTGTCCGTAAAAATAGTATTTTTTTAATAAAACCGTAACGTGGCCGAATAAAAGTCAACGCGGATAAATTATAACGCCGTTAAAATTCGTTTGCTTTCCTTTACGAACAATTTGTTTAAGCTATTAGTCGAAATATAAGGGCACGCACATTTTAAAATAACACTCGGTGTATTATTATTTAACCTCTAACTGGTATCGTAAAATTGACTAACGTAACTGGTTTTGTGGGGCTCGCTCGAACTCCACAATTTTATTTAAGTTTTATTTGAAAAAGATAAATAACAAGCTTGCTTCATTGAACCAATCAATTTTTATTAATGTAATTCTTTTTACTTAATTAAAATGGCGCACACGAACGGTGCATAGTTACATCGTGACAGTAAAAAATACAGAAGCTAACATTAAAAATACAGTTTGATTAAAGCTGAAATACGATTTTGAATAAAATTAGTTGATCGGTCAAGTGATTTGAGAACGCGTTTCGTATTACCGTGTCAGTCTATTTCTCTCCCTCTCTCTCTCTCTCTCTCTCTCACTCTCTCGCTCCTTTCCAACGCATACATTCGGATAGACACAAATCCATATCCAACGGAGCAGTCCAATATTTGCCTCGCTCGTAAATGTCAGGATGGATAGTCCGCCCGTACGATTCGGTCTCTGCCAAAGCCAACATTCAAAAAACTGTTTGGCTATAATCCCGAGGGCAAATCGACAAGGTTTAGTGGCCTTTGAATGGCACTGTACTCGAAAAAAACAGCGCTATGCACTTTCGAGTGAAAGACAAATATAAAAAAAAAAAAAACGGCATATGGCAAAGAGCGTCGTACCCCATGAAAACTCCGCAGTGTCAAAATAGAAAGATCGAAAAAAAAATTGTTGCATTTCTCGGCAAAAACAATCGTTAGGATTCATACTCGTAAATGGTCTCTCGACCTTTCAACGTATTGACAATACGATCTCGGACGAAGTAATCGACACCGAAAATTTGAGCTAAAAAATCGGTCGAAAAATTTCTTTCTATTGATGCTAATGATTTCCCTTTAACACTTTGCCATCGGCATATTTAATTTAATTAATTTGATTAAATTTAAATTATTTTATTTTATTTTATTTTATTCAATTTGAATTAATTTAAGTTCATTTCTCTGAACAATCATACATTTTTATCTCGTAAGTCAACCGAAAATATTGAATCGCAAGGTAATTATTTTTATAATTAATTAATAAATTTTGATCGACTTCTAAAGACGATTTAAAAATGTCCCCGGTCCGGGGACACCGATCGCAAAGGTTTTAAAATTTCTATGACTGCATTGTGACACGTGCAAAAATATTATAAATGCAAAGTGTCGGCAGAAGAAGAACAAACAGTGCCATTATATCCAGGGTGCTTGAAAATTCGATGCATTCCTTTTGAAGGGTAAAAATAAAACTCATTTGCAGTAAATAAGGTTATGTAATATACTGTATGAAAACCAATAGTCTCCGAGTAATTGAAGATTTAATGTTCTTCCGTTAAAATACCTATTTGAAAAATAATACTGGATTCTAAAAAGTTTCAAAGCATTCTCCGACAGTTAATCAAAGACTTACATGAGACACGAAATAAATTGCAAGCACTTGTCATTTTTCCCTTACGTATTCAAAATCGTAAAATATGATGAAAAAATAAGTTTTTTTCTATAGAAACGGTAACCGTTTAAAAAAAAGAACAGATATAGAATGTTCCGGCCAATTTCTTGCAATAAATTCTTTATCTTGCCAGCTTTAAAAAAAAAAAAAAACAAAACAGATGTACAAAGCAGAAAACATGAGATAGCTAAATAACGGCGATATCAAAAATACGTAAATATTTCCAGGATGAACTTTCAGCTCTGATAATCTGGGATATTCTTTTGTTTGGCAACTTCGGAGGGTGGTCCGGTGACAAACCGGATGCTTCGCGAACTCGATATCTCGTTACCAAACAATTTAATTTCATTTCATTTCATTGAACTTAATTAATTTCGAATCCAATCGAACGTGTTGGCTCAGTATCTAGCACGTTAGCCACTGAATCGGGAGGTCATGGTTTCGGAACCCAGCCGCGACGCTTTCGTTAAGAATTTTTCTTTGACTAGTTTCGTTAGTGGAAGGCGAACTTGAGGCAGTCCGTATCGGAATAGGTTTCTCGCAGTTTCCCAATGCCCGTGGCATAAATGAGATCGTGAATGAGGTACAGAGGGGAAAAGTCTGCTGCAGCCGCAATATGAGGTTGGGTGGCAAGAGTAGGCCAGAAAAGGAGGAGAATAGTGAAACAGAGGAGATAGAAAGAGGAGACAGAATAAAACAACGGAAAAACGAGAGAATCAGGTGAAACGTAAAAACCTGCAAGTTGGAAACTGGGAAACAATATTTAAAAAAATTAATAAACAAGCTTCAAATACGGGAGTTAAAAAGAAACATTGCGTTTTTAACTACTTGGAAACTATTCGTTATCGTAGAGTATATTATACGACCATATTTACTGCAAACCCTACTTTTACCCTTCAAAAGTGAAATATCGAATTACCAATCACCTATTATACACAATAGAATCATTAAATCGCCGTACCGGAACTCGCAAAGTTCGAGAGCAAACTTTTATAGAACAATTGAAACGAACTAGAAATCCTTTGATATTCAATGTTGGGTCTCTCAGCTCTCTCGAGTTGTCGCACCTGAAAAATACACCGGGACGGTTTTTTTTTTGTGTTGTTTGTTTTATTTTTGTACCTTATTACGAGAGCGGTAGCCACGGCATCGCGGTGGTGATTGCGCGAGCTTACGCGGGTGCCATTTCGAAATAAATATGGAACGAGGGAAAGAAAGAGAGGAGGCTACTCCCTACGGGAGCTACTCCCTACGGCAACCACTCGCGAATCTCGAACGACGGTGAAACGCGGATGGACCGATAAAAATAAAAGGAAAAAACGAACCGGAACGTTCTCGCCGTGTGTATTGATTCGGTGACAATTTACGAGAGTTTAGCGAATATCCCGCGTTAAAGAGTGAACGAGGATGAAAAATAAAGGGGTTAGAGAGAGGCGGAGATTTCGAAAGCGAAAGAAGAGCGAAAGGAGGCGCGCGAAACAGACCGACCGAGAACTTACTGACGCAGTGGCCACAAAAAGAGTGAGAAAGTGAGCGAACGTATAGCTAAGACCACAAGAGATTATATATAGCCAGTGTGCTTCGGCTCGAAGGCATAGAGGTGTATATAGCAGCAGCGAGCCTAGCCCGCCTTAAAATATACGCGGAGAACTGAATAGTCTCCGGCTACATTCTCTTTTGTCACTAGGAAAACGCTGCGTCTAGTATATTATTCGAATATCCTACACAAATATAACATATGCACGCGCGCATCGACCTGTACATTATCGAACTCGAATTCAACTCGTGTGTCATCAAAAGCGAAAGAAATCATTTTAAGGAGTCGTTGTGACCCTTCGAAAAATCACTGATTTTCGCGATTTTTTTTTTTCTATCTTGTAATAAACTAATTTTTTCTAGTTTTCTTTTTTTCTAAACGGTCTGGTTTTCTTTTTATAAATAAATACATTTATGCCGAATACAAAATGATTTTTTTTACGTTAATTTATTTAGTATATTATAATTTAATTAATTGTTGAATTGACACGTTGAAAAAAAAGATCCTGTAGGATGTCCACGATTGCGGCTGCAATTTTGATGCGAAACAAAAATTCCAAAAAGATTATTAATCCGTAGGAAAGTCGCTATCGCGCTATGGAGGTTTTTTTTTAAATTTCACAAAATTGTGGCGGTTTGAACAAAAAGTGTCGAATTTGGACCTTTTTTTCGACAGTTTTTCGTAAAAAAAAATAGGAAGATTAAAAATAAAAAAGCTTACATAGCGCGATAGAGAATGACGATTCCGAGAAAAACGCGTTTAAAGATTGGATTCCCGTTCCCTTTCTACAAGAAACGCCGTAGCGACCGTAATAATTTGAATTTCGATTTAAAAATTTGAGAGAATGTTTAGAACAGTGCATACTACACGATAATGCAAAAAAAAAACGATTTGTTGACAATTTCACACTAAGACGATCCCTCAAAAGTATCATTTCCAATGGCTGCTTTTAAAATGCTCATCAAATTGTAAGTCGAAACCTTTTTGGGACATTCTGGAAAAGTGTTCATTCTCGAATTGGACGGTGGACGAAAAACGTTTCGAGACTTGTGACGTAACGAACCGGAGTCTTTGGACAACCGAAAATTCGGATAATAGTGTTTTAACCGTAATCATAAAAAAAGCCGATTATTGTATCTCGTGTTACGTACAAAATGTACACTTTCTTTTCATTCACGTTCGATCTGCCGCTCTCGATTAATGGAAACCGTTAAGCAAACGTATTGTCGATCGACACGTTCACCGAACCATTGGTATTCATACCTATGATAGGACGCAAATCTTGATAATGCCATATTCGAGATTTACATTTACATCCCGATGAAATTTACATCGCAATTAATATTCGCATACCGAAGCTATGCCGGCTCAACGAAAACGTGATAGCAATTCATTCCCATACGCAATTACACCGCGAAACGCCTCTCGTGATGCCGCTTATCGTATTGTCAATATTCATCGCTAAATACCGTATCGAAAAATCATTCCAGTCATTTTGCTAAGGATTACGAAATGCCGAAACGCGGCTGAAAATTAAAAAAAAAGAAAAAAGTGTCAAACTTTATTTCGACCGTGCAATTTCTTCCTTCGAAAATCTTTATCCCCCGAAATAAATAATGTTTTAATAATAACCAAAACTATTATTTTCCGTAACCGGACGTGTAAAATTAATATCCCCTCCGAGTCGTGATCCTAACCAAACTTTTTATTTTACCGCATTTCCATAACGACCCTCGCGTGGTGATACAATCTGTAATTTTTTTTTCGATTTGATAAATTTTGAGAGAAGACAGCCGTTCGTCTATCAATTTGACATTGTCTGGTCAAATTTCATGAAATTTTGAAGAGCCGTTTAAAAAATCTCTTGAGTCCAAGTGCCATACGGCGAGAGATAGAACCGAATCGCAGATAACCAATGATTCTGTCCAATATAAGTTGTCTTTCTACAGCAGCTCGGATTTTCAGTTTTCAGTGTCGATCGATAATATTATTATCAATAATCCACTTAGTCATTTATATTTTCCCATTCGTAGTTCAATTAATATCTATTTTGTGTACAAGAATCATACACGAGGTTTGTTTAAAAAAAAAACAAATAATGTGACTTTTTATTTTTCTAGAAAAACAATTTTTTTGTACTCGTCAATATATATTTTGTCTCTGTCCAAGTAATCCCCCTCGGATGTAATACACTTCTGCCAGCGTTTTTTTTTTCTAAGCCTCGAAGCACTTCTGATACGCGCTTTTTGGTATGGCTTCGAGCCCTCCCAGCGATTCGGTATTTATCTCCTCAATCGTGGCAAATTTCCGACCTCTCATGGCTCTTTTCTGTTTTGGTAACAGAAAAAATATCGCAGTCCAAGTTCGACGAATACGATGGCTGAAGCTTAATTACGGTGTTGTTTTACGTCATAACAATCACGATAGCAAACATATCGCTAAGCAAACCAAAACACGTATAAACTTGACATCTCTCAAAAACAAACTAAATATGCAAAATCGCTGAAAATATCAATAAAAAATTTAAAAAATAAATTTTTTTATTAAAAATCGAATGTACATAGCCCGCGAATTATTATTCCAGTCCATTGAGTTCCATCACCCCTAAAATACAGTCTGTTATCCACGTTACGAAAATATGACAAATTTCCAATCAGTCCATTGTGTCCCACGTTTCATTTTACCCCACCGGTGTATTTTTACGAACTAAAAGTAGCAACTCAATTGTGCAGTCAAAGATTTATAATAATCAGTTACGAGCATTTTTTTCCTATCAGAATATTTTGGCAATAAAAAAAACTGTCCATTGTCTCCGCCTTTTCCTGCAAATCCTGACTCTTATAATTACGTCCGCCCTTTTTCTCGATAGTATCAGAAAGAGACGAAACGAATCTATCAGTCGTAACATCCACGGGTCCGTCAGATTCCGGGTATTCCCCGCTGTCTAAGAAACCAAAGAAAATCTTAATAATCGATCGAGCGTGCCACCAAAAATGACGTAAAAAAAAGTTTGGCCACTAATCGCGTAATATCAGACATATTTGTCTCAAATATAGTTTAAAGATACTAAAAATAATGTAATTATCCATTATAATTCCACACAACTATAATTAATGTCACAGTTATAGTAACGGCAAAATATTTCGTAAAAAATCTTCCGATCGGATGACAAATGGACAATTTCTTCGATTATAAATTAACTTAATAAAATTAACAGACTCCAAACGTCATTTATTTTTGTCGTATTAAATGGAACGTCGAGTTTAACGTTACCGTTTTACACCGTTTTTTTTACATTCACAATTTTAGCAAGGCACGCCTTTTTCGAGCTAGAATTTTAATGGATACGTGCGCAGCTGAGTCGCCAGCGAGAAATATCATCTGCGCTCATATTTGCGATCGTTCACACACAAACTTGAGCTAAATTGCTGAGTTACGTACATATGTGTGCGCGTGTATGAGCATCAATACGAATTTTGTGTGTACGTGCGCATACGTAAGTAAAACCCATATTCATGCACGGGCACCGAAGAAAAAAAAAAAAAAAAAAAAAACGGCTTGGGTAGAGCAAAAATACGAAACTTCAGACTCCCACAAATAATTCCTGTAAACGCAGGAACTATCCGTAAAATGATAAACACGAGTATCCAAGTGGTCCCTCCATCAGTGGAGGGCCCACTTTGTCTCGATTAGTCTTGTTTTTTCAAATGGTAAATTGGCATTCGCGAAAGCAAAACAACTTTTGTACCCCAGCCTGAACAAAGTCATCTTACCATAGGAAAACACGTTCGAATGTATATACGCGTCGACACGCATATCCGCGCGTCGACCGTAGAACTATACGCGTATAGATGCCACGATAATCGTCCTCGTCTTTCGTCCGCTTCAACGGTTACAGCTTCGCCCAGCAAACGACACAAACTCGATGTCCCGTGTCCCTCGCGCAGTGTTGTCGGTTTGTCACAAACTGTACTAAATCTGATATGTTTGTCGATGTATTTCGTAACGTCGAAAAATTTCCGGTTAATTTTCATTATTGGATCGGTTACCGCAGTATCTTAATTGGAAGACAAAAACGTACTAGAATAAAATTCTAGTACGTTGTGAATGATAAAAATCAAACTGTTGCGCCCTCTTGAGATTGTAGCAGTTTTCACACTTTCAATACGACGAAAAATCAGTCAGAGTACGCGCCCCCATTGCTGGGATCAATTATTTCTCTTCCGTGCTATTATTAGATAAAAAAACATTTATGCCTAAAAGTTTAAAGGTCTTGGAAACTCATAAACGTTCCCCGTAACAGCGCACCATCAACAACAATGATTTCACAATCTTGACAAAATTTTCTAGAATTTCAGGCAACGTTATCTGTCCTAGATGTTTTTCATCTTGTTCCAGTCGTAATATCAAAAATTTATCAAACTGGGACAAGAAATATCTGTCGAGAAATATCAAGAAATATCTGGCTCGGTCAAAATGACCACTTGCTAACGTTCGATTTCAAATTGAGCCGTTTACGATCCTTGCTAAGCGCTGATTGGTCCGTGGTTTCGTATTGGAAGCATAGCATAGTGCTGCCACTCCACGTTAGCCCTAGACAACGCATCGGACTCCTACCTAAACGAACGAGTCGCGACCGGCTGTTTTGTGTTTCCCAAACGTCTTTCGATTTTTATTTCTCGTCGAAGATATTCGATGAAATTAATTAACGGAAACAATCGAACGGTTTACATAATTAACAATACGAAATAATACGTCACTTTTCTACTTTATACTTTTACGAATCAAAACAGCGATTCGCGTTCAACGTACTAAAAAATAGAAAGAAAAACAAACGCTGACACATCTGCACGCCGTTGTGTACCGTTGCAGAATTTTATCGCGAATTTAGTACGAAAATTGAAAACCCGGTACAGGATTGTGCACTCTTGAATTTAGTAAGGAACGATAGCTCGCTCTGGCGACACTTGTCTCGCGTTCTGTAAGGCATCGTACAAATTTTTCTCGTTCGCTTTGCATAGCTCAACTTATCGCCGTTTCCCCCACTGGGCAAAATTCTCGGTGTGTGTGTATATATATATATATATATATATCGAAGAAGAGACATCGCAGAAGCCGCGTATACACACAGAGGCGTGCACGTGTGAATACGTCGTCACGGTTTAGCATGTTTGTTTACTTACTTTCCGAGTTCCTCCTTGACATCATAGTTGTCACTGAACCGCGTGGATGCTGCTGGGGCAGCCATACCGACGACACTACGAGAACTCCTCTGTCTCTCTCTCTCTCTCTCTCTCCGGCTCTCCCACTTCCTTCCTCTTCAACGGTGGTCTTGCGTGTGTGTGTGTTTTTTTTCGTACTTTTCAATTATATTTGGCTCTTCACGATTTTATTCGTACGATGTCACTCTGTTTGATACGCCGAATTATCTAAGATTGTCGGGTAACAGCACATACGTGGGCGATGGGGGATGAGGGCGGCAGGGTGAAAAGGGAAGCGGGGGCAAAAAAGTCCTGAGGGAAGAGACGATCGTGGCTTTTTTTTCGCCGTAAGAACGTTCGTGGTCGAGTCAACGCACACTGTGAGAGCAAGAGAGAAAGAAGGAGAGGGTGTGAGAGGGAGAGCATACTGATCACATCACCCAGAGAAAAGAGGGGTGGGAGAAACGGCACACGAGAGGGGAATAGAGCGAGAGCGAGAGAGAGAGAGAGAAAGAGACAGAAACGGAGAGACAGCCAGTTAGCGGGTCAAATACGATCAATAAGAGAGAGCGTCGTCGCGACGCGGATGGAGGAGAGAGAAAAGCGTCAATCTCTCTCTCACTCTCACTTCGTTTCTCGAGTGCGCGAAGGAGTGGGGGAAGGAAAGCAGTAGAGAGAGAAATAGATCGCGAGGTAGGGGGCTTATGGCGGCTTTATATTCCGCGCGCTTTAAAACTACGTCGTTTTAATACCCAGCCGTGGACAAATCACGACACGAAATATTTTTGTGGTAAGCACATGGGACGAAAAATGGGGCAAAAAAACGAAGGGGCGACGAAAGATTGAGCGAGGGCGTGAGGATGGATGAAGTCGCTTGATTTTTTTCAAATAACACTAACACGTCCGCTCGACTCGCCGGCAGACCGTCAACTGACTACCGTAGTCTCCCTACCACCGAGTCGCCCCCACCCCCCTCCCACTCTCACGCGTTGCTCCGTTCCGCCGTTTCGAAGTAGAGTAGGAACTCCGGCTCATGCCGCGCTGCGGACACCATTTGCCCCCACCCACGGACGAACATGCGTCCCGCGAATCGGACGGTGGGAGAATCGACACTGACAAAAAAAGCGATGCACGCCCGACCTCGGTAAAGGATATACGAAAGATACGAAACCAGCCAACAACGATCAAAATTTGAAAATATCAAATGTATTATACGGCGTGAAACGAACGTTCCAGGAATATTTTAATTTCCAGTTCATCGCTTCTTTTCCTAGTACTTCGGCTATTTTTTTTCCCCTTTGTTGTAACTGTTGAAACAAAATTCTCGAAAAGCCATACACCGCGCGGTTTCTGTAACTTTCGAACCGTTCATAATACGTGAAAACCAAAAAAAAACAATTTCAATTATTTATTAAATATTAATTACTTCAGTTTATTATTGATTATCAACTACGATTACAGAATGAATCATCGTAAAACTTTCATACGTACATCGACGATAAAAAAAAAAATGTAATAAACGCTAATTGTTGCACTGATAGCAAACGAGAGTAAGATATATTCCCATCGGAAGATACGCGAAACTTTTGCAAACTGAAAGCGACTGAATTTCTCAACGCATAGAGGAGTCAATCTAATATTTACAATACACGGGCTCGGGAAAACGAAGAAGCAATCTATCCAACTTTTATCGGGCTTGCAGAATCCCAGTAGGACCCCCCCCCCCCTACACCCTTTATCCGTATACCAAACCTAACTAAGGTCTTTTTCAACCCCGATGTGCGCAGGAAAAGATGGGGCACAACGTATCACTTTTTCAACGAATTTTTATAGAGTATTCCGGTGAGCTAAAATAAAACGTTCATAACTGTTCTTCTTATATGAAGCTACCATATTTTTGCGAGAATATTGAAAACGCCAAAATATAAAAAGACCGAGAAAAAAATTTGTCGTTTGGGTCAATGTGGTCTACTGGTGGGGTAACGATATTTCAGACATTGCGTGAAGTATTGCAGGACGAATGAAATATACGATTATTGATCAAAATAGATATTAATTACAGAAAATATGGGAAACAAGTGACCGAGTGAATTATTAATAATAACAGTATCGATTAGAACCGAAAACCGTAGCGGCTACGGAAAGTCAGCTTATATTTAGCGTTCTCCACGCAACGGACATTTTTTTTTCCTCGAGGCTCGAATGATTTTATTTTTATTTATTTATTTTTTTATTTTTTTCATATCTTTTGTAAGTTTCCATTGAATTTCCTTCGTGACTGATGAAACTCTAAAACCACAGTAGAAAACTTGCCCTTCGTGACACATCTTTGCCCCAATCTATTCTTCATTTATTTCTATCAGCAACAAAACGAACAATAATTTTTTTTTCCACCGACAGACACTTCTGAAGAATCGTCGTTACGGAACCCACCGAACGAGATACAATCGAACCGATTTCGAGAATACGAGGGGGGGGGCAGGGGAGGGGGGGGGGGGGGGGGGGGGGGGGGGGGGGGGGGGGGGGGGGGGGGTAGTGGGGCTCGCGATCCACGACTGACCGTTTGAGATACGGTTTTCGGGTATGCCGATGGCTTTTTCGTTTGCAGCCCTCATTCGCGATTCTTCACACTCCGCGAACAGCCCGTTTTCAATGAAATTGAGGTTAGTTCGTACTCGCTAACCACGACGGTTAATCGCGCGCGAGAAAAGTCGAATATCGGATGAAACGTAAGCGCTGGATATTTATTTTCATTTTCCATCCGGAATTTGACAGTTGCGGTGAAATTTCGGGCGGTTCGTTGGCTTGACGAAAACAAAAGATGACGCAAATAATGGATGAGAGAAAGATATCGATAGCTGCTCTAACGGAGAAACAAGAGAAACGAATAAACAATGTCTCGGCCCGCCTCGCTTCAAGCGCTTGTTTTAAAAACGAGTAATATCGGATTAAAACCCTCAACTAAACCGTACATCGCCGAATTTTCACTTAAAACGGAAAAGCGTAGATCGGTATCGTGGGAATATTTGTGCTATGGATTAGAAGCGTTTGAGAAGCTCACCGATGAATGTCGCTACTGTACTGTGATCGTACCGCGGGGATACTGGTTTTTTACGGTTCCGTAAACGCCGAGTTGTCGCGTCTTCGAAGCAACGTGCCTCCCTCTTCCCTTCTATTGTTCTATTCTTTGTTTCAAAATACCAAAAAATTCATGAAAGTAGCGTTCAGTGGATATTTTTGAGGTTAATTATTGCGCTTAAACGTAAAACCATTCGTTCTTCCGACAAATGCAAAAAAAAGAAATTATTTTTCTCTGTGCGTAGTACTCCGGAGTTTGTTTCGGGTTCGAAAAATTTAACGCATCGAGTCGGCCGTTATCGGGGAGTCACCGTTACTCGTTCAGTTTTGTTCGGTAACGTGAAAAAAGCGGATCAATTTTCTCGTTACGCGATACATATTTTTCGTCCTAAAACGATTCCCGGCGTGTGTCTAAAAGATTCAGTGCCGCTTAATATTCATCGGAGAAAGTCTGAAGTTCCTTCAGGGATTCAACTAATGCACATGTAATATTTATTTGCGCCGAAAGCTCGAGCACTAACGGCGTTTTCACTGTATATCGTTTTATTCTCGGTCGCGTCGTAGAGTTCCGTACGTTCGCGCACACGTCTTCGGCTCTTTTCTCGTACTATATAACCACGCTCTGTACGGGTATGTACCGCTGCTCTGGCTATCAGCACCGGGAGGGGCGGTAAGTGGGAGGGGAGGAAGAGTCGACCGCGCGCAGCCAACCTACGCCGAATAACCCGAGGGGATATATTTCCCTTTTGCCTCTTGGCTCTTTCTCTCTTCCTCTCGTGTACACTCTGCTCTCACTTTCTCTCTCTCTCTCTCTCGTTCTCACTATTCCTCTTACCGTTTAAATTTAGACGCAAGACACACGATGTTCCTTACAACCAGCCTCTTTTTTTCGTACGTGTCTTATATTTGTCTCTTTCCACGATACAAACGTTACGTTGCAATCACAAATACGAAAATCGACATATCTCTGGTCGTGTTCCGGTGCTTGAGCTTTGTACGAAATAATACTCTCCTTTTTGTTTCACAAGTGCGGATAAACGCGCTTTTTTTTGAGGTTAATCCGACGTGACGATTGGTTGAAATAGCCAAATAAACGAACGTGGGACCTTTGCGAACGCAGTTTTTTTTACCCTCTTCGTTATCTACTTTTATCGCGTGGACCACGTATGCTTTTTCTTTTCTTTATTATTATTTATTTTCAGGGAGAGCACGAAGCTCTGCGGTCGCGTCGCTCGGACGAACGGTCTGTGTAGATAAAAGTGTGTGGTTTAGATGTGTGTTACGTGTACGCGAAACGCGTGTACCGGGCTAGACCGTCACACCGCGTTTGTAAGCACGGTCGATCCTGGAGATACTCTCCGTCCGTTCTGATAACGCTGCTCGGTTCCGTCTCTCTCGCTCTTTTACTCACTTCCCTTTACCCTCTCGCTCACTCGTTGGTTTTCAGCTAAACGCCGCACGACTGCAGCGCCGCGCTCTCGCACTCGCGGCGACTTCCGCAAGCACTTTCAAGCCGCACGCACACCGAACGCTCGACACCCTCTCGTGAGATTCCGCGATGCAACCACCGCCCCGTTACTCGCGTCCGCCTATCCGATATTGCCGCAAACACTCATTTTTTACGCTTTGTTTTTTTCAACGTTTTTTTTTCCTTTTTTCATCATGAGGGGAGTCTGCGTGCGTGCTATATCCGTACACCCGTCGAAGTGTGTATCGACACGCGGCGATTCGCTCTGAGTGCGAGCGAGAGAGAACAAAAGGCGGTCAAGTGCGCGTGTCGACCGCAGCGCGCATTAAAGCAGCATTCTCCAGTGCTAACGAAACGTTTGATCGTTTTTTTTTTTAAACTTTGCAAATCGAATTTTGTTTTTATTAAGCAACGGTATTTCGTAAAAATCATAATTCACAGTATATTGTAGGTTATACTTCGTTTCGAACAATGCGAGCATGCGTGACGGATGGCAAGCCTTCCGAATGAAAACAAAAAATTCCTTTACGACCAAACTGTATCGTAGTGACAGGCTGTCACTTGGGAGCAATGAGTAATTGTTACTTTTATATATTGACATTTGCAGGAAGGAAAAGGTCCTCAAGAATAGCGAGAGACATTAGAAAGCGCCAGTTCGGTGCTTCTTCATTGACATGTCGCGATAACATGTTCAGAAAATAATCGATGTTCCCGTACTTGCTGAAAGTCCTGTTTTGTTTATCCAAACGCGCAATTGCGCCAATCATTGTTTTCGATACGACGCGTTCCACTCACGGCTCATCGTGCTTTCCGGAAATTCTCCGTGCACGCGAAGGTTCTCGAAGGCACGTCCATCTTGACTTCTCATCCTGGTGGCACTGTGATGAACGACTTTCCCCTTCCCTCCTACACACAGTGTTAGGATTCCGATCGAAAGCGAAGGTAAATATTCCGAAGTGTAACTCCTGCTAAAAGAGACTGTAAATTTTGTTATCAATTCCTTATGACTATAAAACCTTATATTAAGTTATACTTTAATGGTGCATCATGTTTTCAATGCATTAAACCCAAACAAAACCAAACAAACACAATCGCAAACCAAAACAAACAAACACAATCGCAAACCAAAACAAACAAACACAAACCCAAACCCAAACAAATGCAAATCCAAATAAACAAACGCAAACCCAAACAAATGAAACGGATTGATCACGGTATTGGACTGGTTGATGACGCTAGACGAAGCCCTGTTAGATATATCCTGATTCCATTTTTTCGTTTGCTTGGGTTTGGGAGTATAACCCCTGTCAGATTTGAACCGATTTTTTGTTCTTGTTTCGGTCATGTTTTGTGTTTGTTTGGGTTCATTAACTTGGGTTTGTTTGGGTTTCGCCAGAAACATGATGCGCCATTAAATTATAACTTAATATACGGTTGTATAACCATAAAGAATTGATTAAAAAATGTATATCCTCTTTTTAGTAGGAGTTGTACTTCGGAATATTTACCAAAGCGAAGACTACGCGAGTCGAAGGATTCTTAATAGTTGTATCGCGTGGACCCGCGTTCGAAACTCGTACCACTTGACATCCGTACGACCGATAATCGACTCGAATCACTGGAGGCCGTAACAAAGTAGGCTCATGCTACTTCGCGATGATCGACTCGCGAGCGCCAGGACGAATAGTTTCATTTACTCGTCGGATCCATTTGTCCTAGAGGAAAATCATGACTAATTGTGGCAAAATAATCAATATTTTGGGTTCATAAAATTTAACTTTCTTTACCGATACACGAAACCCCGAAAAAATGTGTCGAACCCGTTTCGTATAGAATTGATCGGGATGTTTCAAAGTGCAAAACCACATAACCTACAAAATTTGTAAATGACGGAAAATACAAAAAATGCGTACGTCCGCAATATAAATAAAGCGTAATAGATAAATGTAATCTCTGTAATGTAAACCTAAATTGATTAATATAATCTATTTATTTGATAAACTATTTACTGCTTATTTTTTAGCAAAATATCGATTCTCGTTATCAAAGGTTCAGCACTTGTGCAAAATTTGATTAAACCTACATTATTGATTATGAATATTTCATTTTTATGATTTTTCGTTCAAGATTTTGTATTACACGAAAAATTTATCCAGAGATATTTCTTTAAAAATGTTATTTCGAAGATTGCATCCCGTGCCACCATTTTTTAATAAAAATAATATTTATTTTTTACATAAATAATAATTGCTGAACTAAACATATGCTGACACAAAGGTAGAAACTTTTCACTCATCACCCGTATGTATCAAACCGTTACGCCAGTTCTCTTCTTTGAGGGAATTTATAGGGAAAATAAATATCGGGCACCATTTTTCGAAAAATCTGCCAAAATACAAAATATATCTTTCCTTTCTCCCCAGAATCGAATAATCGTTATCTCAACAAATGTTTTATTGCAATTCGCACTCTCTATTGTACTCTGCAGAGTGTTCATTTGCTCAATGTTTCCACGCAAATACGTGACGAAAAAAAAATCTGATTTGTAGTACGTGACGATTTTTTACAGAAATAGGTGAAGTTTTATTTGAAAAATGCTTTAGGTACCTTGGGTACATCTTCAGACGATACATTCAAGTATCGTCAAAGATGATAAAACTTCCATCAGTGTATCTTCGAACGTTTGGCTTCAACAATATTTGGATTAAAAGAGCAAAATTGTATGAGCCGTATATATGTATAAATATGCATAAAATTTCGGTCAATCGAAAAAAACATAGAGACGTATCAACACTTGTTGCATTGATACGGTTCCTGATCGTCGCAGCGTCAGTAATGGAGCAAAGAATATTTGGCTTCCACGAGGATGAGACGTGCCTTCCGTTATCGTTTTCGAGGCTGGGTTTTCGTAACAATTATTCAAGAATAGACGTGATTTGTCAATAGTTGTAATATCGTACAATATAAACATGATAGTCCAAAAGATTAACTAATAATTAACAGACATATCAATAATTGCTTATAGGAAATATATCTCCAGTTACATAACCGTTCATCGTTGAAAATCATCCTCGCGCTGTTGGGATTACAAAAATAGTCGGTGCTCAAAAACGTAATCGAATGTTTTTGGTTTTGTTCGACCGAGAATCTTCCAGCGCACCTCACAATAGACGTTTTCTTGTACGCGTGTATGTAAATATACATATTACCATACATATCACTGTCATTGATTACAAAATTGAAACGCTGAAAGTAACTATCTAAAAAAGGAATGGCAGAAGTATCGTCCGCCACCAAAGCATTAAAATATATATAATACGCTTACGTGTGTGTGTGTGTATTATTTTAAAAAGTATTGAAAAGGGAACGTCGTTTTCGCTCAATTGCGTCTTCGTAATATTTAAACAATTCTCCGTACGATAATTAGCCGATGAAAGTTGTTCGAACGAAATAACATAATATGTATGTCTATCGTCGTATATCTCATCTCTAGGCCATTCGATTTAGGCGTTTAAACTGCATCGCGAACGTTGTGCGAGACTTCCCTTTCGTAATAAAAGAAAAACGTGATAATATTATGTCTCAGTTCTGTTCAGGAACGTGAGCTGTATCATTTCCTTCGTGGTTCTATTGGGCCATCACAGGAATCGTCAAAATTTAATGGATAACGTGGTTTTTCCACGCCGAATAACTTGAGCCCGTATATAATTCCGGTTAAAAGTAATTTTGTTTATCGTTCCGCTTTTGGCTCAATTAGCCTTTCATTCGTTTTTAATTTGTCGCGTAATCGCCGATGAAAATTGAACGCGGATTCTCGTATCTTTGCGAGTGAAATAAAAATTCGTGTATCAACGTCGTTTCCGCGGAAATTCGCTCGAGAAACTAGAGACCGGAGGGTTCTTCGATGAATTCCAGTTATCAAAAATGAAAAAGATGTATCGTTTCGTTCCACGCAAGCTCGAAGATACGCCGCGCGTTCCGCTCGAGTGGTCGCTTTCCTTTTCTTTTCTTATCGTCTTGACGTTTTTTTTTTCTTTTTCTTTTAATGTTTACTCGACCGTGACGGATTTTGCGAGATTTCTCGGGCAATCGACGTTACAACCGCGCAACACGGCGATGTGGAAGGAAAGCAGTTGCATCGGTATAACGGTCAATACTCCTTGAAGACAATCCACCGTTTTTGGTACTTCGAGACAACGGGCCGCCAATGATTTGGTTTCCTCGTCGCCGTCCTCGCAAATAACTATTGGCTTACCCTCACGCGCTGTCACTTGTTGCAGAGCGTTCATGCATTTCTAGAGGCAATAGGATTGAAAAAGTGAGGGATTAAAGTAATTTGCCAATCGATGTTGAACGTTCGAACGTTTACGAACGAGAAAATTGTTGTCACTTACGATGTAAACTGGATCTCTCATGACGATCATGATGACGGGCATCGAATCGTCCACCAGAGCGAGAGGCCCGTGCTTCAATTCTCCGGCCATTATACCCTCGCTGTGCATGTACGTCAGCTCTTTCACTTTCTACGAAAATCGTAACGTCAATGATACGAATGTTAATTACGAATAACGGAGCGAACAGTATCAAATTTTATTTTCATTAAATTTATATTACCCTTACGAGAGATCGGTCATATGATTTTTCGTTCATCAATGCTATCGAGCCTTATAACTACTACCAGTAATTATTAAAAACGCTTGAAGATCCATTTTTCATATTTCAAATAGAAGAGAAACAGACGGTGGTACGAATTTTATCAATTGAATTATAACTTGGATGAATTTTCTCGTTTTCGAAACTTTTTATGTATCAGTCACTTCGACTAATTTTTCTAATAGTATTAGCCGACTTTATCAATTGAAAAATAATATGGATGGATTTTCTCGTTTTCGAAACTTTTTATTTACTGATTACTTTTTATTGGCATATTACTAACGGAATTCTGTTGAGGCGGACGATCAAAAAAATTATCGCAGAATTATGAGCGTTGCGTGTAACTATGGAATCGTTAGTACATTTGTAAGCTTGTATCAAATAAATGAACTTACCAGTGCGCCTTCCATGCAAGTCGCAAAGTTGTAACCCCTGCCCATTATCAAAAGTGATTTGTGTTGATAAAGAGATTTCGCGAGCTCTTTCACCTTGTTATCCAGTTTTAGTACCTCTCGAATTTGACTGTCGAGATTCTTGAGAGCTTCAATTATCTAAAGGACGAAAACATTGCGATTATATAAAAACGGATTTAAAAACTGTTGTATACTGAACGACGAAATAATTTTCATTCCCAATTACCTGCATTCTTCGGGCACCCAGAGATATTCTGTCTTCGCTCATAACAAGAGCAAACATTACGAGTGATATGAATTGAGACGTGTACGCTTTCGTACTTGCGACACCGATCTCCGGTCCCGCGTTTATGTGAACACCGCAATGAGATTCGCGGCAGATACTGCTCCCTACGGTATTCGTTATTCCGACAATTAGAGCACCTCGGCTCTTGCAGTATCGAAGTGCCATCAAGGTATCAGCAGTCTCACCTGTAGCGAAAAATATACAATAGTTATGTGTAATAATATTCCCTTTTCAATTAGGGGCTCCTTTAATTTCATCACGAACTTTCAAACGCGTTTTTCTCGAAACACCATTTTTCGAAACGGTGACCACGATATTTCAGAAACTACTGCACCGATCTTGTTCAAATTTTTACAGCATCTTTAATATGTTATAAGCCAGCGATTAGCATAGGATTACCATGATTGCTTCGATAGTTTTTTTGTTACGAGCGAAAAACTTCAGAAAAAATGAGTTAAATATAGAATGTAATTTTCAAAAGTGTATAAAAAAGTCAATTTTTGTAATTTAGAATTCACTCTAGATCAATCGCTAGTCTTAAATAGGAAGTTTAAAATGCCGTTTGGTTTTTTGATTTCCGATAAGCAGAACAGCCGCAATCTTGGTCACCGTCAAGCATCTCTTTTACTTGATGTCTTCCTGTCGGCTACTATAACTTTTTTTTCACAGCAAATACAATTTTTCATACGTAAATCCAATCCCCATTCTTTACTTCAGGAATCGTCTCAGTGCGACCCTTCGAAAAATCACTGATTTTCGCGATCTTTTTTTCATTATTGTAATAAACTAATCGGTCTGGTTTTCTTTTTATAAATAAATACATTCATGCCGAATCGAAAATGATTTTTTGTTATGCTAATTTATTTAATATATAATAATGAAATAAATTATTGAAATAAACACGTTAAAAAAAGGTCCTGTATGATTTCCACAATTGCGGCCGCAATTTTGATGTGAAACAATAATTTCAAAAAGATTATTAATCTGTACGAAAGTCGTTATCGCGCTAAGGAGGTTTTTTTTTAAATTTGGCAAAATGGCGGCAGTTTAAACAAAAAGTATCGAATTTGGACCGTAATAATTTGAGTTTCAATTTAAAATTTGAAAGAATGTTTAGAACAGTGTATACTATACGATAATGCAAATAAAAACAATTTTTTTTGGAAAATACCACGCTCGATCCCTTCAGACAAATAATTCTAATTAGCAACCATGAATCAACAGACCAAATCTAATCACCGAAAACGTCCCATCTTATTTGAAATGTTGAAAGAACCAATTACCGGACTGCGAGATGAAGAAGCACACGTCATCCCTGAAAACGGGCGTATTACGGTCCAGAAAATCTGAGGCTAATTCTACCATGACCGGAAGTTCGGTCAACTCTTCAAGAAGCTGTCTTGTAGCGACTGCCGAATGATAACTCGTACCGCACCCGATCAGCATCAAACGCCTGCACCTCTTGATTTCCGGAATGTAATCCTGGAATGTGAATCGAATAATGAATTTTCATTTTTCCCACGTATTTCATTACTGGATTAAGGATGGAAGATCATTTAAAAGACAAATGTAAAAAAATCTATTTTTTTTTCTTCATAAATCGATTGTTCAATTTTTTCAAGAATATCGTGTCCAATTTTCGCAGCGAAATTCCAAGAATTATGAATATTCTTTCTATGAAAAGAAAAATCCTAAGCCCATAATTTGCAATCTTGTAAATGGTCTTCTCGCCTCAAATCGCACGTATAAAGGAGCCGCATGAAAAAAAAAGCGCTCGTCGTTCGATCCCAAAATTGTAGTTTCCGATTGAACTCACGGTAATACCACCGAGTGTCACAGAATTGTTCTGAAAATTGAGTCGCCCTCTCATAGTGTTGACGACGGATTCGGGCTGTTCGAAAATTTCCTTCTGCATGAAGTATTCGTAATTTCCCTTCATTATCTGTTGGATCTCCATCTTGAGGGTTATGATTTCACGACCGTGAGGATCATCCATGCAACGACGAAGACGATGAATGCTCAAAATACCCTCCTTCACCGCCGCTACATCGTCATCCTGAAAGAAACAACAAAAACAACCTAAATTAACCAATCAAGTTTTTTAAATTTCTATTCGAATTATTTCGCAACCACGAACGATTGAATAGAAAAAAAAATTTTTTAATAAGAAACAAAAACGAAAAAAGACTGGCAAGAACAACTTCTAGAAGAAATGTTCATTGCTGATACTGTTTTCGAATATGTATACAATCATTAAAATCCTTAAGGGGAGGCTAGCGATTTGTACTTTTGAAAAATCGATTTTCTCTTTTTATTTTATTTTTTTGTCTTTTTTCATAGTTAAATATTTAAACAATATAATCCATAAATATCAAGTCAATCAGAGCAAAACTCTCGAAATTATAGACTAGTCAGTTCCGCTTCTCAAACGTGTTTTTTTTTTTTTTTTTCGAAAGCACATTTACAAAGTCTGCGTTCACGGCCATTTGAAAAGTACATGACCGATTTGTTTCAAACTTGTTACACACTTTCTACGCACAAAATACCTACCCCCAATCGTTAGTTTGACTAAATTTTAATATTAATTAATTTTAGATCATTTCTAGCTGCGTGAACACCGCAAATCGCGTTTTTTTTTTTTTTTTTTCAAAAGCGTTCTTAAAAAAGCTTCGTCGATTTTACCGAATGATCTTGAAATGACACTTAAAAATACACAAAATGTTGCAACAAATTTACTCTATCCGTACAGACGAAAAAAAATCGCAAAAAAAGTGTTGTTTTTTTTCACGCTGAAAACGTCCCCATAAATCGGTCTACAAAATTATGAAACTTATCGACAGAAAAAAATGCATTGTTCTTGTCTCGTGGATTATTGTACTTGATACACACCTCCAGAAATATTACACGGTCCGTATGCTCGATTACAGCACTAGCATCGGAGGCGAAGAAGTATTCGACTTCCTTCTCCACTAGAGGCTGAAACTCGGCGGTACTTTCGACTCTCGACATTACTGGAACTTCCGCGTTTCTTCCGTGGGGGCGATGATCTAATTGTAAAAACGTCGGGGAACGTTATCGAAACGGTTATCGCAGAGCATCGATAAAGTTCTCGAGTATCTGATAAATGTTCGCTAAATGGATATTGTCGTTGCAAACTTTTATTTTTATTTCCATCCCTTGTTACCACAAATGACGGAATACTCAGAGAAGAGAAACGGAAATAAATATATTCAACTCGACCCTCGCAAAAATTTGTGACTTTTCCAGTTGTCTCTTTGAAAATTCGTGCCTTCACGATCGTATCTCGTATTATAAATATGAATCGTATTCTTAAAAAAAAAAAAAAAAAAAAAACAGATTGAAGAAAAGTACGACGATTTTTCTTCAATCTGTTTTTTTTTTTTTTTTTTTTTATATATAAAAGAAAAGTACGACGATTTTTCTTCAATCTGTTTTTTTTTGAGACTTCAGAGTTATCCCTAAAGAATAAGATTCATAAATGATTAATAAGTCAAACGAATTTAAAGATCCACGAAAATCGGATACGATTTCGAAATCAGAAGGATTCCGAAAATTTTTCGCGTTCACTCGACGTCCCTTTTATTCGAGAGCACAAAGTTCTCACTTCTCTACAATTGAACACGAATCATCGAATTATCAAAGAAGATCAGAAACAATTTTCCGTCGGATAGAAAGAAAAATGTTTGATCGCGTGAAACAACGAAAGTCAGGACGAAACAAAAATACCAACAAGACTACAAGTTCGCTCATAATAAAAAACTAACAAACATTTTCGATACTAGTTAAATGAATTTTTTATAAAAATTGATAAAACAAGAAAAGTCAAATCGGAGTAAACCAATGATTTTTAAATTAAAAAATTCAAATTAACAATGATTTTTAAAATGAGCAAATTATTACAAACTATCCCTCGTCCTCGGATATAGAATTACATATATTTTAGTATCGTTCGAGTTTTGTCTTTCGAAACAAAATTCCAATAACAGATTCAGCTACCGTGAAAACTCGACATTTTTCCAAAAAACTTCTTATATCACGTAACGTCTATATTTAATAAATTACGTGGCTCACGAGGAATCTCTAAAATATAAATAAACATATAACGCTTTGAATTTTACGCGTGCTGCTTTGTACGATAAATAAACAATGTTTGATGACGTTTGACATTGGATAGCACGCGAGACACGTAATTCCATTGAACGAACATGTGATTGTACATTATTATCATTAAAAAGAAGAGATATTTTAGATATATTGCAAAACCCTTTACCGAAGCCCCAGTGACGAAATTTACTGTACACTTTTAACAGTCCTCATAGTTATACTATACCTATTGTTTCAGAGAGAAACTCTGAAACGATAATTAATTTTTATTAATTTTCCATTTTTTTTTTTTCGAGTGATAAATTATAGAAGCTCGTGGTACAATTAACGTGCAACATATGTATATATATATATATATATATATACATTTTTTTTTTCTCGAAAGCTCAAATAATTTGAAAGCAATTGTCGTTTGATAGTAGAGATTGAAAAGTCATTTCGCTGAAACAAGTTCCACCAGTTATTGGGGATTCGTACGTGAAAAGCTCTTTCAATTTCTAACGTTTTTCATAATCGTATGATTTATCATATTTTCCTTCACAACCCAGCGATAAGCCAACGAAAAACGAAGAAAATGCGTTACGAGCAAAAAAAAAAAAAAAACACAATTACAATTACGAATTTTCGAGGAATTCGAAAGAATCATACGATATTATGAAAAAAAAAAAAAGATGTTCGAATCTTCGTTGGATTCGCAATATTCGAATACAAAACGAGCCATGAAAAATCAAATGCAGTGGCGGAAGTTTCTTATGACTGATTAATTACTCTATCAACTCAAATGTATCACGATCTTCCAGGATTCGATCGCTCGAACATTAATTAGTACAATAGTCCTGGGAGTGGGTAATATTGGTCTTGAAGTGTATGTACCAGTTTCGCGGGATTTTCATCTCGCAGCGACTTGTGTTGTAACTCTGTGTACGTGTTGTTGTATCAAGCTTGGTAAAAAGAAATCCATTATTTTCTGGAGTCGACCAATCGCAAAATTGTCACGAAGGTTTTTTTTAGCCAGAAATCTAATTTTTCCAAAGCCTTCTAGGGCAACCCGATCGGTATTGTACAACACGAGATACAGAAAGCCATGTGTTGGAAGAATAATGGATTTTTTTTTACTACACCTTTTATTATTATTAATGAATATAAGTATCATTCGAATTCTGTGGATCCCTTGTCAAGTAACTTTCGCACGTGTTCGTACGGCGATGTTTTATTAGTAAATTGCGTATTTACTCCGTTTCATTTTTTTTTTTTCTGTTTTGTTTGGATTTTAAAATAATATTTCGAGCCATTTTTCACAGTGCTCACCGTCAGCCTCGTATCGACGCGTCATGCCCCATACACCGCGAGATTATCGAAGGAAGATCAACAATGAAGGTACTAAGCATGCGAGAGCTGTCGTCAAGGAAGCTCACATGCAAAAGCTTACTTGGGATATATTATTTCTTTTTTATCAAAAAGCAATGTAAACAAAAAAAAATACCTGGTGTCGATGCTTCGCTCTCGGCTGATCGGACGGGGTCGAAAAAAAAGACACATATTATTAAAAAAAAAAACCATGCTTACACACGTAGACTAAAAAAAAAATCGTAGAATACAAAACGCCAATGGATCGAAGACGAATACGATTAAGGAAAAAAAAAAAAAAAAACAAAAAACAAGCGATCGACATGCACGGTATTCGAAAGATTTGAGGATTTTTATTCGTATGTAGTCTCAAGGGATTCGCTGAAATTTGAATACGTTCGAATTCAAATAAAAATGTCCTTTTTTTTCTTTCGTTGGAAAAAAAAATAAGAAAAAAAGTTGCCAATACCGTGCATCGCGAAATCGTGTACGACGAAGGACTAGCAACAATTGTATAACACTTTGGCACACAACAATTACACAAGCTGATAAATCGCGTTATTGGGTTATACGTTGAAAAAATGTTTTTTTTTTTTTTTTAAATTTTTTTTTAACTATTCGACGATGAGATAAAACAAAACATTGATCGCAGAGACGCAGGACACTGATAAAACACGATAAGCGTGATCATCGCATTCCTGTAGAATTAAGCAAAAATTAGATAAACCCGACATTGAATCATATCTTTTTTCTTTTTATAATCGACGAGACAAGGAATAATGTTGCATCATCATTTACCTGAAAAAAAGAAAAAAAAAATGCAACTCTAATCGTGGAAATGTCGTAGCTAATGTGTATTACATAATCTGATTGTGATACTGACCTAATATAAAGCCAGTAAAAAAAAATATTAATTCTCGGCAATATCCCATTTTTTTTTTTTTTAAATAACCGTTGTTCACTTTTCGAAATGTGGCGGTTGAATTTTACAGGTGGAGAATTTACCAGAAGAAAGAAAAGTGGAAAAACAAAAGGGAAGGCATTTTTCTTTTACCCTGAATTGTCTAGATCGTGAAATTATTGAATTCGTATTTGCGTAAAGGTTGGCTCTTCGATTTAGGAATTACAAGTTTTCTTTTTATTGCACCCAGGGAAAACCAGTTGCCCACATTTTTCTTTTTTATTTTTTTCATGCAAACCTCGAATCCCCCGAATCGTTTGAAATTTTGTATCCACTCAAAGAAGGCAATGCTAAAACGAATATAAATTCGTACTATCGTATTGTAAAAGGAAAAAAAACAAGTGATCCAAAATCGTGAGTACGATTGAAGGTGAGTTGTATTAATAGTGTGAATACCTTTGGTCACGTGCGGCAGATCGTCTGTTCAGGCGTGACAGTCGTATAGCCGGGGGTTCATGCAAAAGAAACACTCGTGTAGTACCCACATCTGTCACGCATGAGGAGAATTTTAACGTCCGGCTCGTCCAGAACATCTTCATTTCGTTCTTTGCGCTCGCGACGATAAAAAATTAATAGTTTTCTTTTTTCGTTTACGTTTAAACTAGCTACGATGTTTACCATTATGTGCGATTCGATTGCGTTAAATTAAAAAAAAAAAGGGCTTCGTAAAAGTTAGAGATATTCTTAACTGTACTGTTAAGGGATCGTTTCGGTGTGAAATTTCCAAAAAATCGTTTTTTTTGCATTATCGTAGAGTATACATTGTTATAAACATTCTTTCAAATTTTTAAATCGAAATTCAAATTATTACGGTCGCTACGGCGTTTCTTGTAGAAAGGGAACGGGAATCCAATCTTTAAACGCGTTTTTCTCGGAAT
>JAPYZI010002807.1:0-43851 GCA_030523105.1 Ophioninae sp. A BG-2022a | reverse complement strand
CACACACACACACACACACACACACACACACACACACACACACACACACACACACATATATATATATATATATATATATATATATATATATATATATATATATATATTAACTTAGGTCTTAGGTTTATTTATATTAACTTATGATAAATTAAATGTTACTTTAAATTTTATTTAAATTTATTTACATATATATATTTCTTTCGGACTCAAGTATGCAAATTTCGAGGATATTTGCATTTTTTCGATTTTATCATTTTTCTGTTTTTTCCAATATCCATCATTATCGTTAGTGAAGAGTGTATTTTTGCGCAAGGAAAAGATGTATTTCCTACCTCGGATCTCCGTGGTTACGAGATGACTCCGTGCGTAGGAACACTCCGTAGGGTTGTCGCGCGCGGGATACGCACTTTTTTTCCACCCTTCGTTTTCTCTCCTCGTTATCGCGCCCCGTTGGACATCCGCGTATTACAGAGCTTGTCATCGTCGTTGTCATCATCGTCATCGTCGTCGTCGTCGTCGTCGTCGTCGTCGTCGTCGAGACTTCCCTTGCATACACTCGGCGCGTGAGGCTTCGCTCGCACGTGGGCTACTATTAATAGCGACAGATATCTCGCGAGAACTCTCCTTATTTGACGTTACACGATGTCGGATTAATTAAGTAGAGCGTAATAGCTCGGCCCCAGCAACACGAGGAAACGATTCGCGCGAGCCACGTTGCAGTCGATTCTTCGTTATCTGCGAAAAAAAGCTTCGGTACATTGAATTTTTTGAATTTTTCAAAAATGCATTTTTTTTTAATACGTAAACAAAAAATTCTGTTTTTGCGAATTTTTCAACATTTTTCAAAACTGAATTTTTATTTTTTTAGACGCAAAGTTATTTGTTATAAAGGGATTTTTCAAAACCGAATTTTTTTTTTTTTCACGTAAGCGAAATACCCTGTTTTTGAGAATTTCTCGGGATTTTTTAAAATTGCATTTTTTTTTTTTTTTGAACGTAGACAAAAAACTCTACCTTTGACTATTTTTCGCGATTTTTTAAGCTGCATTTTTTTTAGCACGATAAAGAAATCTTCTATCTTCGATAATTTTTCGAGATTTTTCATAACAGCATTTTTTTTTTAATTTGAACAAAACACTCTATTTTTATGAGCTTTTTGGGATTTTTCAAAACTGAATTTTTTTTTGGTACTTAAACGAAAAACCCTATTTTTGAGTATTTTCTGTGTGATTACGAATGTAGATGTTGATACGGTTTTTGTTAGGCTTAATGAGTTCTTAATAAATACACTTTTGAAATATATTGAATAAAAAATTGTAAAAGTTGGCAGTTAAAATAAAATTGCTATCGAAAAAATGCTGCACAGTCGCCATTTTGAAACGTATCGATGTGAAAAATTAATTTTTCATAAACAATTACGTGTATAATAAAACCCCTATTTTGTAATTTGTATCCCTTCAATGGTTTCGTTTAAAAAAATCGTAAAACGTGGCTTATTTTTTAATCTCTGGAATAGCTCAAGGCCGGACAAGTAGAAGATCGACAGAACCTCGCAAATTTTCAAAATCCGTTTTCACACGAACCGTTGAATTTTTTATAAAACCATTAATATTTTTTTTGTAAATCGAAAAAAAAAATTTTTATTTCGCATTTCCCAAAAATCACATTTTCTTTTCAATTTTAATTAAAAAAAAGAATTTTAATCTCAAAAAGAGATAACCTCTTTTCAATCAAGGGCAGTTTTGCAATTAATCAAATATCTCAAATGAAAAAAAAAAACACTATAATTATTAAATCACAACGATAAAAAAAAATACTAAACGAAACGTGAATAACGTACAGTACAGTACCCCAAAGCCTCGAAAATTTACAATTGGTCCAGCACCTGTGACTTTTTTATTTTATTTGACCAAAATCCCTAATCCGGCAGATTAATAACAAAAATAAACTTTCCATGAGCTCGGGATCACACGAGAGGTGGAAGAAAAATCGCAGCTGAAACAAAAAGGGGGGGGGGGGGGGGGGGGGGGGGGGGGGGGGGGGGGGGGGGGGGGGGGGGGGGGGGGGGGGGGGGGGAGCGTATAGAGCTGGTTCGTTTTAGGGAGAAACTATATAGAGAAAAATAGCTAAGGGCTTTGGATTGACGTGTGTTACAGCCAGTTCGGTTTTTCTTCTGGCCAGTGATTGTAACGGGAGCCCACGAGAGTATACCCCATATACATCCCCCCTCTCCTCGTTCTCTCTCTCTCTTTATTCTCCGTTCATTTTACGGGGGTGGAGCAAAAATGAATGTATATTTCCCGAGACTGAACACGCGCATGGCCGCTTTCGCGGGGGGAGGGAGGGTGAATTTTCATCCCTCTCACCCTCTTCCTCCCCCTCTCTATCCCTTTGGCCACCGTTATGTTGGCTGTATAAAATTCGAGCAATGCAACGTTCCGTGTAACGCGTTTTATTCCGCGACTTTATGGCGGTGTGCCGGGAGGGCGGAGGTGCGGGGAGGGTGTCGGGTGCGCGTCGAGGAATGGCGGATTGGCAAGGGGGGTGCCTCTATGCCTAGGAGGACGCGAGGACGAAACGAGGGGCTTGATATAGTGGTGGTTGAAACAGGAGAGAGAGAGAGAGAGAGAGGGAATGAGGATCCTCTGAAAAAGGGGGGGGAGGCTCGTCGGTGTCGGAAGCGGGGGAGGGGGAGGGCAAAAAAGGGAGACAGGGAGAGGGGGTGAGAGAGGGCGAGGAGAGCTATAGGAAAATCCATAAAGTTATAAAATGTGCGGAGAGCGTAATAGTACGCACCGCGCAGATTAGTTATGAAAATATAAAAGAGTACAGGGGGGCGGAGGGGGTTGTAGACGCTGGTGGGGATGATGCGGACAGGAGCCTGGAGGGTGACTACATCCTCTTTGTCTCTCTCCCTCTCTCTTTCTCTCTCATTCTCTCTCTCTCTCTCTCTCTCTCTCTCTCTCTCTTTCGTTTCTGGCAGGGTCGCACGGCTGCCGAGAGGGATCAACTTTTCCAGCCATAGCAAACAGCCACCATCATATCCAGGGACCGTGTACACCACACTGGGAGACCAGCTCAGCGGAGAAAAAACTATAGTTACACCTACCGGTATAAAACAAAACAGGATGTCTCTCGCAACAACTGCCCTTCACAGCATCCCCTCTGTCTCCCGAGATTTGTCTTTTTTTTCTGTTTTTTTTTTTTGACCGTCAATGAGGTGGAGGGAGGGACTGATTTTTTTCTCTCCCGGATGTAGGGATGAATGGTGCAGACGATTTTCGATATTTATTCGACTGGGTGTCGCATCCGATAGTCGCTATTCTCGTGCCCGGAGCTTTTTACACTCTGCCAACTACTGGACTTTTTAGACTTTTTCGATGACTATTGCCGTTTTGTCAATTGGGATTTTATTCATTTTTTTAGATTATTTAATGTTAGTTTATTTAATTATTTAAACTTCGTTACTTAAAATTAGATTTTGCTTAGTTTCACAAATATTTATCATGATTTTTTAAATTTATTTCGTTCGTTTTTCTGTTAATTCTTTCCTACCCTCGGTATTACTATACTTTTCATTATTTTGGAAAATCCATTTCTCCGTTTTCCCGAATTTTTTGGATATTTATACAATTATTTTATTCACCAACTTTTTTTTCTATATGTCATTATTTGTATTAGTGCGAATACATTACCCTTTTTTGCAGTTCGCGTTTTTATTTTGAAAAATCCCTTTTTTCGGATTTTTTAATACGAATTTTTTTATTACGATTTTTATTTAATGTTATTTGTTTTCCATAATTCACAAAGTGCTCCAGTCGACCCTTCGAGAGTTTTGCACTTTCGTTTCGCACGTTTTCAGGAGGGCACAGGGAAACTGCGAAAACCGGTGTGTATTAACAGTTGAACATAACCATATTTGAAAACAGAAGAAACCTCCCCTCCGGCGTTCCAGAGAAGTATTCACCGATCACCCATCCGAGTAGTGATTCAGGTACCAGCTCAACCAGGCTACCCCATCGTATCGTCATTTTTTCATCTGTCACTTTACCCAATGGATAAATGATCCCTCGAATTGTTCGACGACAGTTTTATCATTGGGCTACGTTTGATGATGACGTGGACATCCTATATGTAGGGATATTGAGTGGAGTGCACAATATACCGTTCTCATTAATGATCATCCTGTCACAGGAGAGAAAATGATCGACGCGAATGAAAATCGTTTGATGTGTGCCAGATATGGATTGGGCAGAATGACTCTTCTTTCTTCTTCAATAGCCCCTCTCCCATTCCCTCTCTCATCTCCGTCATCAATTGGAGCTGCAACCCAGCCATGATAATCCCGAGTCCAGCACAACCCAAACCCAAACAAAATATTCCATTGTTTGCAAAAATGTATCCAATTGCCAATGAAAAGCAATTCCATACTCGTCCTGGTGAATTCGTAAAGCAAAAAAAAAGACCAGAGAATCAAGGTATCGTGTTTGAGTTTGTTTGGGTTTGTTTGGGTTAAAATATCAAATTGCCAATAGAAAGCAAGTCCACACTCGTCCTAGGGAATTCGTAAACAAAAAAGAAAACCAGAGAATCAAGGTATCGTGTTTGTCTTTGTTTGGGTTAAATGATCAAATTGCCAATAAAAAGCAATCCCACACTCGTCCTAGTGAATCCATAAATAAAACAAAAAAAAAACAACCAGAGAATCAAGGTATCGTGTTTGAGTTCGAAAGAGAATGAAATCACGTTTCTCCGGTTGAGCGGTGTCGATTGTCGGTTTCCTGTACTCGTCCATCATGCCTCATGACGCAATTACCTCACGTGAGTCAGATCGAGGCGGTCAGTTAGCCACGTGACTGTACCCCGGAAATTCGGAGGGTCCTTTTGCTTCTCATATTCCAACATCTCGGGTGACCCCGAGTCGGTTATTTTCTCTTAATAATTGAAGATCTAGATATCTGTTGAGGATGATATCCAGGCGCCACGTGAATCGGTTTCCTCGTGATATAAAGAGGCCTCAAGAACGATCCACCCAGAGTTCTCATCCGCGTTGTCTTTGTTCGAGGAAAGTGGATGAGAAGAATTGTAGTTGCCAACCTCATCGTCGTAGCTCGTACGATTCTTCGTACAGGTCTACTTGCGCCAAGTAGACTCGTACCAAGAGGCATTGGCACACACACCGGTGTCCCTCATGCATAATTCAATCAGAGTTAGACTAGAAACGTCAATACAGCTCGCAGATTATTTCTTTTCCCGGGCCACTATGCTCCCCCCTCTCTCTTTCCCTCTCTCTCTCTTGCCTCTCTTTCAACGTCGCCAAAACCCTCCCTCTCTATTTAAATATATACATATTCGTAGCAAGTGTACGTACACGAGCATACCGATGGGCACGTACTTGTACCCTCTTCTCTTCACTCTCTGTCTCGGTTACTTCTGAGGCTGCGAAAAAGAGAGATGGAAAAGGGGGACTGAGGGTTCGAGGGGAAACGTGTACAGCAGTATACTTGAGTCGAAAGAGGAGAGAGAAAGAGATAGAAAGAGAGAGAGAGAGAGAGAGACAGAGAGAGATTCGACGAGAAAGCGGTGAAGTAAGCTTGGAGAGGGTGTATGAGGACCAGGTTTTCCTCCTCCATCCTGAGGACGCCTGACCCTCCTCGTCTATCCATTCATCTGTCATTTTCTCTCTATCCTTTATGCCACGTCTCTCTAGCTCTCAGAAGAGTTTCTCTCCTTTTGAACTTTCTCACTCGCTCTCTTTTTCTTTCCCTTGATGTGAATCTGTCGAAAAATCCTCTGAAGGTAGCCACCCTCCTTTTATATTTTAATCAACTAATGCTGCGCAATGCGTACATTTATTGCGTTTTTTCTTTCCCCTTCCATTTCCGTCGCTCTCGTTACCATGATCGACCGTTTTAATTGCGAGGATTCCACGCGGAACAGATTTTGCGTCTTGACGCATTTTTACGAATTTCTGGATTTTTAAATTTATTTTCTTTTTTTTTTTTAATTATGATGCACGTTTCTATTTCTCTCGTCCGCGTTATGTCGATCGGCCCTCCGAACTCTCACAGAGAAAATAAAGAACAAACGGGAAAAATGCGTCAAGACGCCAAATGTCCTCCGAGTTTATTAAGATTGAGCATTTTTACCCGTTTTTACGAGTTCCCTTTCTTTTATTTATTTTCTTGGTGTTGTGACGAACAGATTCGCTAACATGCGTCATGACGCCAAATCTGCTGCACGTTTGTGTAACCTGAAGATTTGGCGTCTTGACGCATTTTTACGACTTTCTTCTTTTTTGTACATTTATTTTCTTCCCTTCTTCGGTAAGAAAAGAAATGCATCATTATGCGTCAAAACGCCAGATCTGCCGCACGTTTGTCAAACGCGAAAAAGATTTGGCGTCTTGACGCATTTCGACGGTTTTTTCTTTTTGCACATATTCTCTTACTTTTTTTATGTGTGATTGAATTGATGCAACTCAATTTGAATAGTTATCTGAAAATTGGCAATGAACTCTGAAAATTGAACTTTTAAAAAATCATTTTTCAAGAGCTCGCTACTTTTTGTTATTTTTCTCGTCACGTGACGAAAAAAAAAACCGTTCGTTACGGAACGATAAGAGTCAGTGAAACTATTCTACATTGGTGATCTCTCAGAGAGTTTCCTCGTCAATGTTTGGAAGATTCGACGATCTAAAATTACAGTCGGAAAATCCGAATGCACGAGCGTATCTTACAATTTTCAATTAAACGTATTCTTCGGTAAATCTTCGCGAGTTCATCATGAACCGCGCAATTGTCTCGGGTAAAATCTCCGATGAAATCCAAAATCCGCGAGTGTTCCACAAGCATAAAGAATTTCATTAATCATTCAAGGGAGCTTCTCGTCTTCGAACATATGATTCCGTATTTCCATTTAAATCTGTCCCACATCTCGTGGAGTAATTAACCCAAGATGAATTCTGGATGCACGGCACTCGTTTCCTAATTTGAAAATGCGCTTCACCGCTCACTTAAATCTTCAGAAAAGAATGACAGACTGTCAGTGTCGCTTTCGCGACTCCGGAAAAGTGTCAAATTACTTTTTGA
Organism: Ophioninae sp. A BG-2022a; assembly: GCA_030523105.1. Classification (NCBI taxonomy): domain Eukaryota; kingdom Metazoa; phylum Arthropoda; class Insecta; order Hymenoptera; family Ichneumonidae; species Ophioninae sp. A BG-2022a. The sequence goes on along the minus strand of JAPYZI010002807.1, from coordinate 36,760 downwards.
AACCGAAATCGATTTTTGCTCATCGGGAAGAGAACATCAGGAGCATTGACGTTTTTTTTACTTCAGGTATAAATTGTGACGATTCGATGGTCGATGTATATCAGTCACCCATCAACCAACCAAATTTTAACACGAAAGCGGATTCTGCATTAAAAAATTAATTTTATTGATTTTTTTATGAATAAAATATCAAAATTAAAAATAATCAATTATTATAAATTACAAATGACTTTTTATCGGCATTAAAATAATTCAATATTTTCCAGACACAATTTATTATATTTATCCATTTTGGTTTATTTACATCTTTATTAAAAAATGTAATTTAACCACTTAACGACCGAAACTGTTTAATAAAAAAAGTAATGAAAATAAATTAACGAATTGTCAAATACTTTCATGCGGAAAATTATTTTTCCTGAAGAATAAAATATTCTATTAAAATTAAACGAATAACAAATATATTAACAAAAACCACGTTTTATGTTAACTATTTATCAAAGTCTACGTTACTAATATCGATTTAATAATCGCTTTATTAATATGCTTGAATAAATTGCACTGACATTTCAACGAGCAGAATTATTGTATAAATATTTAATGTCCACGTTATATATAAAATAAAATCAATTAAATTATATTAAATCAACTGTTGGCTTTATTTTAGTTTAATTAAAAATACTGATAACATTAAACACTTCGTAAAGAAATAAAACAAATAAAATTTAATTAACATTATTAAAAAATTAACTCGTCATCTTTAAACAGATCGTTGATCACCAGTAACTAATTTAATGTGTACCTTTACAGAAATATCGTATTATCGATTTAGTCGTGATTTCAACGAAGCCGAGGTTTATTTATTGTTAAGTTTGGGGTGGGGACGGGCTCTTACGAGGAAGGGCTTCAAAGTAGAATGTCTTCGAAAACAACTTTTCCCATATACATGTATACATATGTGTATGTGTAAATGGGGATATATTTTCCACCCAGTTTATATATACATTTATATATAATATATAAAGAGTTTATTAAAAAAAGATTAATGGTTATTAAAAAGAAATCCATGATTTTTCTAATAGATGACTTAGAAAAAATAATGGATTTTTTTTTACCCCACCTAATATATATTTATATACTAGAATATGCATTCCATCCAGTTTACATACAAATTATTAGACGCACTATAAGATTTTCTGTAAAATGTTGATTATCAGATGATAACGTGCAGCTATATTGTTTATTACTGCATACAATGTTTTACTAGATACAATTAACATTCACGAGAGCTTTTACTTCAGCTTTTTTACGCGTCGAAAGATCACTTTTTTTATCCATGATGAAAATGTTTTAATGGATTATTTTAACACTGCGCACACAAAAAAAAAATAACAGCAAAGCATAAAACTGTTAAACAAATGAATACAGGGCATAAAGTCACAGAAACAGTTTCGCAACTGACACAACGGCGAGGGCGACTGAACAGGTTTGTATTTGTTTCCATTTGTGCATCAATCCAGTAGCATTGTATTACCATATACGTCTAAGTTTAAATATAAAATAACTGCAAATAAATTCTAAAAAACTTTGAATTACTTAAAAAAATACAGAATATTACATTTTTATTATTAAAAATCATTAAATTTATTATTTTAAAAAATACAGAATTATTAGAATAGATCTAATTATTTGGCCTGTGTAAAGAATATATGGGGACAGGTTTCAAAGTAGAATGTCTTCGAAAACAACTTTCCCTATATAAAAATACATTTATTAGTAGATATTTATACGGTGTACATATACATATGTATATTTATTTACATGTATACACACCATATAAATATCTACTAATATATGTATTTGTATATGGGAAAAGTTGTTTTTGAAGACGTTCTACTTTGAAGCCTGTCTCCATATACCCATATATATATATATATACTGGGTGGAAAATATTATATTACCATCCCCGTTAATAGTTTCCTTTGACGACCCATCGGTATACGTATGGGCCTTTAATCTATCTTTTTACAAAGGAGGAGCGTTCACGCATCCAGAGGAGTCTCGCCGGTGTACGTTTCACGCGTATAGGCAGCGTACCCAAGATACACTCTTTCTATAGCCACCCCGGTATTTCCCTTCCTACCCGCTTGGCGTCCTACGATCGTGGTGCCACCCTTGAAACGTATAATATTATGTACATTAGACGTTCATGCGTGCGAGGCGGGCGTACTATATGTGTATATATATATATATATATATATATATATATATATATATATATATGGGAGGCGAGGGTGTAAAGATGAAAAAAAGGATCGAGTTAGTGTACGGGGAGAGGGAGAGAGAGAGAGAGAGAGAAGGCGATGCGTAAGGGGTCTGGAACGCCGCAATGAGAATTATCTCTCGGTACACCGGACGAGGAAGCGACTCGTCGAGGCTTCCTCTCGCGTGTGTAGGTTTCACCGAGAATATAACGAGGATGGAACGATTCCTACGCTTTTCGAATGCCAAGGCATATCTCGTGAGGCCTCTGTATTTTACACATTCGAGAGCTTGTTCGTCTTTTTCTTTCCCTCTCTCTCTCTCTCTCTGTCCCTTTTCCTTTTCCTCGCTTCCTCTCTCTCTCTCTCTCTCTCTCTCTCTCTCACTTTTCTGCCATTCCACCAGCCCAGCCGTCAACTGAATGGATCATCTGTATATATATGTATATATATATACATATACATCTATGTACACGAAAGACATTACGTACAATCTTGACGACTGCCCTCGCAAACATCTCTCATCTGACACGCTTCTCCTCGTTTTTCTTCCATAATGAAAAACAAAAAAAATATTCAATGGTCCCTAGAAAACAGGGCTATGGGTGTATACTTAAATAATCCGTTAAATTTTATAAACCTCATAAATTTAATAAATTTCATGAATTTCATGAATTTCATAGTTAAATAAATAATCAGGATCACTTATTGCTCTTTTTCAACTTCCCTACTCGTACACCTCTCGCTTAATCCCTTCACTGTTTTATTCTCCCAAAAATAGTTTTCACTCCCGATAAATCTAGCTCGTGTGCTCGCACCACGTTCGAAACCGGAAAAGATCGATAATTGGGATGGTTTTTTTATACGTGGTAAAAAAAGATAAGGTTATATCCTAGTACAAATAAAAATAACTATTTGATAAAAAAATGACCTAATACCAAGGTGATAAAAGCATCATCCTGTCATATTTGATAAATCTCATCACGTCCGGTCGTATTTAAGAAATCGTTCAAGTGCGATATCCCGGAGAAGAGTGATTGGCATTTTTTTCGAGTAGTTTTGCACTACACACCCCGTATATTCAAAAATATGATATCCACCCCATATGCTCCTGATTCGAGCCGTGAAGGGAGGAAAAGGTTTTTCGTCCCTTCACTCGTCGTTTCTCCCGTTTTGCACATCCCCTTCGTCGCCCTTTTGCTCGTTTCTCTCATTGCACACGTTTTACTCGTGCGTTTTTACATCCCTCTCTCTCCTTTTTTTTTCTTTTATTTTTCTTTATTATTATTTTATTATTTTTTCTCCATTATTTTATTATCGTTTTCGGATTATTTTATTTTGGTTTGTATCTTAGCTCCGAGTTTTTAACAATTATCATTCTTTTCATTATTGTATTATTTTTGTTTTATTTTTATTTTTATTAATTTAGTGTTTAAGTTTTTAAATGTTTTATATTACTATCTCTGTTTTTGCTCGAAAGTCATTGATATAGGCATAATAAAAAATATCATCATCATCATTGTCGTCTTCCTCTTTCGTTATTTTTCTCTTTCTCTCCCTTTCGGCCTTTTAACGTATTTTTTCGTCTCCCTTGCTCCCATCTAACACCCTAGTTTGCATGTGTCTTGTAAGGGGTACGCATACGTCTAGCTTCGTGTACGATCAAGGAAGAGGATCCGAAGGGCTCGAAGGGTAGCTCGAGAATGAGCGGGAGGTCGAGTTGGCCGGGTCTACGAAAAAGAGCTAGGGCTGCGGTGACGCGAAGCCTGCTCGTGCGATATACGAGGAGGAGAAAAGAGGGAAATGAAAGCGAAACTGTTCGCCAGTAGTGGCTTGCCGAAGCGCACCCTTCGCCCTTAAAGCTCCACTTCCCTTTTTGACTGGGCCCTCTCTCTGTGTATCGCGGACTCCCGCTTCCCAACGAATCCGCACTCGCTCTTCTTCGCTCCCTCTTTCTCCTCTTCCTATCTCTCTCCTTCTCTCTTTCTCTCTCTCTCTCTTGTGCTCTCTTTCCATCCGTTTCTCTCTCATCGCCTCTTTATCTCTTTCTCTTTCACATTGCTCGGCCCACCCTTCTAATTTTTCCACCCCTTTCACTAAAATTAAAATCAATAGTGGCACCACGTGCCCGGAGAGCAACCAGGTTTCCCCTTCGCCCTTCTAGGCTGCCTACCAGACCTCGATGCCAGGGACAAAATTTTCTTTCTCTCTCTTTCTCTTTCGTCTACTCATCATCGATAAATCGTTTTCCCTTTTCGTGTTAATACGAAACATACTCCATCGACTAAAAGCTGATCCGCACTTTTTGGATTTTCGATCTTACGAAACGTTACCGATAAAGACAAAAAAATGTAATGATGGTGCATCAGAGTGCAATCGAATTTAACGTTAAAAATATGGAATCGATTGACGTTTTTATTTTTCAAACTGCACCCTAGTATTTATTTTTCAGGAGGATATATACTTCGCCGGGTTTTTAAAAACATCCTCCTTCAGCTTTTCAATGACTGGTAACAGGAATCTACAACCACTCAGAGTCGAAATTGATCTGGAAATCAAAAAGTTTTCTCTGACTTCTCTCCCTTGTTCGTCTGTGTGTTAAATCGTGGAGTTTTTGAAAAAATGAATAAGGGGAGGAAAAACAATTATCTATTCAGTAAATAATCGAAATAATCGATTAAGTAAATAATCGAAATATTCGATTGAATAATTAATTAAAATAATTTATTAACAATCAAAACAATCAAATGAGAAAATAATCGAAATAATAGATTGAGTAATTATGCGAAACAATCGATATAGTAATCGATTGAGCAAATAATCGAAATGATCGATATAGTAATCGAAATAATCGATTCAGCAAATAATCGAAATAGTCGATATAGTAATCGAAATAATCGATTGAGCAAATAATCGAAATAATCGATTGAGCAAATAATTGAAATAATCGATTGAGTAATTAATCGAAACAAATCGATAGACTAAATAATCGAAATAAGCAGAGATACGAGACGAGTTTACGAAGGAAACTCTTCATTGTTTTTACGGGTACTTCCGATGGCAAAAATCTGTGAAAATGTTGATGACAAACTTTTCGTCAGTAGTGTATCTCTGGGCTGTCGTTCGAGTCGTCCTTCTATTTTTTACAACCCCTCCTCTGTCTCACCCTCTTTCCCTCTCCCTCTCTCTTTCCATCTCCGGACTGTCCCTCTCATCGTGTTGTGTACTGGTTAGAAGATCGTGCAGTCGTTTTCGTGTTCTCTTCCTCTATTCCATCCCTTCGAATTTCGCGCTATGGGCGTCAGAGCGAGGGAGGGTGCAAAGCCACCCTGCTTGTGTACACGCAACACAAAACACACACACAACAAACACACAAAAAAACAAAAAAAAAAAAAAAAAAAAAAAAAAAAAAAAAAAAAAAAAAAAAAAAAAAAAACAAAAAATCAACGCGTATGCACAAAAAAATATAAAATAAAATAAAACAAAAAGGAATTGCGGATGTGGCGAGCCGAGAGATTTTCACCCGTCAAGCACGTGCATACACTAATCTCTCTCTTTCTCTGATTCTCTCCCCCGTTTTGATAGCTCCGCGAGAATCCATCCGGAAGTCCCTTTTTCCCATATACAGGGTGACCGGTGATTAAACTTATCCCTTTCAAGGGATAATTCTAAGGGTCATTCGCATCAAATTAATCTCCATAAATTAAGGACCAAAATTTACTAATTATTCAGTTGTTATAGTTTCAAGATTTGTAATATTTGATTTTTCAAAATTTTCAAGCTCATTTTTTTAAGCATTCGAATCAAATTAAGCCGTATCAATTAAGGACCAAAATTAAGTAGTTATTGAGTTGCGATAGTTTTGAGAATTTTTAGTTTTCGTTTTTGAACATTTTTAAACTTGTGATAAAAAATAAATGTTTACAAAAAAATTGCTTTTCTATAAATGTTCTTAATAATTATACTTTTCAACGAATTTCGAGGATGAATTTTGTTGTCGATATTCATTTTTTTTTTGCTTCGAATTCGAGCTGTAACAAATTTGATGAAAATAAATTTGAGAAAAAAAATCAAAGAATAAGTCGATTTACCGATCACCCTGTATATGTCTATTCGAGAATCTTCTCTCATTTCCCCACTCGTAATACCCTCGTTAGCTATCTCTTTCTTTTTTCTCGTCATTGTTTCACCCCGAATTTCGTATTTATAACCCTTTCCCTTATGCCCATCCGTCTTTGTTTTGCACGGAGAATTTCGTATAAATTTGGACACGGGATGATATACGTGAAAAAGCTCGCACGCGCAAGCTCTCGGTCTACTGTTCTTCCTTCATCGCACTTCCTCGGACACCTTTTGCTCGTCATCCTCGTCCTTATCATACGCGTCATTGTCGCAAGCAATTCGAGGAGGGTATGCATGATATACATGAAAGGGTATACATGACAAGGTTGGACAACCATTTTTTTCAGGGTGTGCACGCACGTGAAAACATTCGAAAGCTTTTTATTTAAATATTTATGTAATTTTGTATTCATATCTATTTTTTTATTTTTTTGAAATACTAATATAATTATTTTCGAAAATTTATCATTTTGTAAATATTTTTCAAATTAACGTCCATTTGAATCGACCCAAAATTACCACCGAAAAATCATAATTGAATTTCAATATTTTTTTTTGTTTTCGTGATAAGAGAATGAAGACGTCGAGATTTTAGATCCAGTCGATGCTTAGTCTTGGCACGATTGAATTTTTCTTTCATAAAAAAATATTACTTTTCCCACTGATATTTATTGAATTTCATTTATTTTGGATCGAGTTTGTTGAATTTTGTCTCAAATTTGTTTTTACGAATTTTACTGAATTTTATCTCAATTGTATTTCGATAAACTTTATTGAACTTTGTCTTAAATTTATTTCGATTAATTTTATTCAATTTTGTCCTGAATTTATTTCAATCACTATTATTGAAAATTATTTTCAGCGAAAAAAAAAAAATATAAACATTACAAATATTTTTAACAACGAATGGCGGTTATAAAGGGATCAATCGTCGTAGATGACCCTGGCAGCTGAACCGAAATGAAAAATGGAAAAAAATACTTCGAGTGCAAGAAAATCATATATACAATACATCATATATAATAAATAAATAAATAAAAAAAAAATATATATATATCTATATAATATAATGTAATATATAAATAAATATATAATGCATACTACATAATATATATAAATACATATATACAATAAATAATAAATATCAAGGAAATCAACTTTTTGCGGCACCTCTTTTACCCTCCCCTTCCGCAAAGTGCCTCGTTGTCGTCGTGTCCTCTTCATCGTGCGGTCGTCGACGTAGTTACCTCCGTCGAGTTCTCCCTTTACCGGAAGCGGAAGCATTCCATCGTGGCCAGAGATCTCTCTCGCTCTCTCCCTTTCTCTTTCTCTCTCTTTCACTCTCTCTTGCTCAACCTCTCCCCCCACACTTTCTCTGATCACCCCCTCAGACCCCGTTTGCCTGACGCCTCACCCTCATCGTGAAGAGGGTGGCGCGTCACAGAGAGTACATACACTCGGATATATAGGGATGTATATATGCGACGGTCGAGTAACAGGTAAGGCTCAATCCGCGGCGGGCAAAGCATACAGGTGGCCGACCAAGCTATATATTCCACAAATACAGGTCTCGACAGTGCACACCTACAAAGTGCACGTTGTCCAACCTCGAGGAGATTCGCCTTCGTCGTTCATTCTCGCGCTATCGTTTTCTCGTTTTTCTCGTTTTTGATCGTCCGTCGTGATCCGAAACTCGAGAATGAATTTCTGAAACAATCCACCCTGTAAAAGCTTTGCGAATGTTGATTTGGATGAGACGGAGTCTTTAAGATAATGGTGAAATGCTAGAAGGAATGAAAGCGAGAAAGAGGGGATGGGGTTGTAAAATTTTAGGAAAATGGATTTTTAGAAAAATTCTAGGTTTCTAAAAATGGGGAACGAGAGATGAAGGGTGGATAAGACGAGGTTTCTTGTGAGCTGATGGAAAGGATGAAGGAAAAGAAAAGGAGTCGGGATGTACAGTTTTAGGAAAATGAATTTTTAGGGAAATTCTAGGTTTATAAAAATGGGGAACGGGAGATGAAGGGGTGAAGGGTGAATAAGACCAGGTTCTTTGTAAGCTGATGGTAAAATGCTGGAAAGGTTGAAGGAAAGGAAAGGAGGTGGGTTTGTAAAATTTTAGGAAAATGGTATTTTAGGAAAATTCTGGGTGTCTAAAAAATGGGGAACGAGAGATGAAGGGATTAGGGTTGGATGATACGAGGTCCTTTGAAAGCTGATGGTAAAATGCTGGAAAGGATAAAGGAGAAGAAAGGAGGGTGAGACGGTAAACTTATAGGAAAATGGGTTTTTAGGAACATTCTAGGAATCTATAAATAAGGAACAAGAAATGAAGTTAAATGCTGGAGATGATGAGAGGAAAGAAAGGTAGGTGAGGGCGATAAATTTTGGAAAATGATGAGTCGTATTTTAGGAAAAAGAAGTTTCAGGAAAATTCTAGGAATTAAAAAAGGATAAACCAGTGTTGAAGGGGTATGGGGATGAATGAGAAGAACTATTTCATATGCTGATGTTAAAATGCTGGAAAGGACAAAGGCGATGAAAAAGAAGTAGAGTCATAAGAATTTAGGAATATGGATTTTTAGAAAAATTCTAGGAGTCTAAAAATGGTGAACAAGAGATGAAGGGTGGGATGGGTTGCGAGAAATGGATAAAGAGTGAGACCGGAAGTGGTAAGATCAGGAATAAAAGAACGAAGTCCGTTTGCACTTCAGTTCACCCTGGAACTCATGAATCACTCCCTTTTCAATTTAGTTGTCGTCCTTGTGTTCTGGTGAATTCGAGAATCGAACGGAATTTCAAAGGTAATGCGAATACCCCGAAGGTCACGATTGAGAACCGGAAACGGAATAAAAAGAAGGCAGGGAAACTTCGCGGGGAAACGGAAGGGGGGGGGTGACGATCCGTTGAATTGTTTGGGTCTAAGGAGTCGAGGACAAAAGCCGAGCTTTCGAATTAACAATTAAGGCGGTATTGAAAATGCAAACGGGAAAAGTAATATTAAGGTTATCGTTTTGATTGGGTCATTTAATTTGGTTAATTGTCAGTTTGGGATTGACAAATTTGAGCATCTTTTTAAAGCTTTCAAGTTTGCGTATAAGAATACGTATAAATTGATATTAAATAGAATTTTTATTTTATAAGAGCAATGATTCCCTATATTTGATTGAAATTCGTCAAGTATTTAAGCACTGAGTAATTAAGGGTCCATCCATCATTTTCCTGGATTAACTTTCCAAATAGAAAGGGATAAGTTATTTGCATCCTATAGCTAATTACAAATACTGAACTTTTATTATAAATAAATAATGGTAATTAAAAAGTACTTGACGACCAAGAAAAATGTATTTTTTTTCACACATAGAGTACGTATACGAGGTGACAATTATAAGATAGGAAAATAATTTTTAAGATCGTTTCCCGTATATATTCATAGAATTGTTGCATTGTTTTTAATAGCATTCTTTTTTTCACAAAAATCAAATTACGTAATCGATTTATTTTCTCTACTTGTTAATGATTTAATTGTATGTTTTTTTTACGAAAATTGTGTTATGGAGTTGGATTATTTTATTCATTAAGAGAATCTGAGGATTGCAATTGCAATCCTCAAATTGCAATTGCAATCCTCTGTGGTTGAACAGAATTCGAGGTTCTTAAATGTTATTCGGGAAAGCTACCCAACGATACTCTACAATAAATATACCTCATAATTAGCTTAGAAAAATCATAATTAGCATAGAAAAATTATAATTAGCCTAACAAAATCATAATTAGCCTAGGCAAATCATAATTAGCATAGGAAAATGATAATTAGCCTAGGAAAATCATAATTAGTCGAGAAAAATCATAATTAGCCCAGGAAAATCACCATCAGCCCAGAAAAACAGCAATTAGTCTAAAAAAATCATAATTAGTCTACAAAAGTCACAATTATTCTAGGAAAACCATAATTAGCTTACAAAAATTATAATTAGCATAGAAAAATCTCGTATACATAAATTTGTGTTAAATTAGCATATACATTTTTAAAATGCATAGAGGAACCCGTTCGATTCCCGGGGAGCTTTGCGCCACCGGGAAATTCTTTGACCCTGGATACCGTTGAATCCCAGCGGTCAATGAACCACAGTGAAATCCTTTACATCGCATCAGCGTGAGTCCCGCATACGCGACACATCCTACGTAAGCGTGTGCACCAATATAGCTGTTTACCGCGATATTCTTTCGGGGCAAAAATGTATAATTATTTCGCTTGTACACTGGAGGCAGGACAATTCGATCAGTTACGTGTACGCCATCGGGAACCGCGTTATTCCAGGGGGAAAACTTTTATTCGCGAATCCCCATAACGACGATGATGGCAATGATGATGATGATTATAATTATGATGATTATGATGATGATGATGATGATGACGATGATGATGACGAGGGAATATATGACGCCACGAAACAAGTGCAACGAATCCGGTTGAGGTTCTCCCCACTTCTCGCGTTAAATAACAACAGATATGAAAATTGGTTTGTTATGCGTTTGCATAATGGCGTATATGTGCGTCACCGCAACCTGCGCAAAATGCATATCTTGTGATTAATGAAATGTAAAATTTGTTCAATTTAATGTTGTGTAATCGAATAATGGAAAAAGAAATAGAGGCGTGTATGCATTTCGTTATCGCAATGATATTGATCGCTTTTCGAAAGGTTTACGAGACCGAGCACGCACACACAAAAACACACACCCATCCGATCATCGTGTGCCCAATAAACGCAAACCCGAACATTTTGAAATGATTCCAAATTCTATTTTCCTCTTTTATCGAAACCGGCGAAAAATGGATGACCGAACGGACCACCCGTTCACATGTGTGTACAGGGTGACCAAAAAAAAAACAATGATAATATTGCAACGGGTAAAAAATCAATTCTTGATAATTCAGCATAGCCAAATATTGGCTCTGTTAATTTTTTATTGGTTTCATGATGTTCGTTCTATTTTCGTTTGCTTATTTTGCAACTTTGACAAGTTTCTAACTTAACCCTATTTTCCAAAGATCACAGCTGCAGATACTAAAAAATTTTCTTTCGATTTTCGATCTGAATATTACTCAAAGTTCGTGCCATCAACAGACTAATTGAAAAAAAAACTCCAAATAGTGTTGCTAACGTTTCCAATTACCCGGCAAACATTTTTCCCTCTTTCGAATCGACATTCATCACCGGTTTTCGAAATAATCGCGCATTTTTTAAATTCGTGAAAAATTGTCAAGCCAATGTTTCACTTGTTACATTTGCCAATATAGATAACTTTTTGTTTCTTTGTTTTTCTTCGAATATTACTAAAAAATCGTGCTGTCAGTAACAACTACCTGAGCAACAGAAAATTGACAATTTTTTAGTTGCTCAGTTGATTATTATCTATACGACGATTTTTATCTCATTCATAGCAGGAACCAAAAAATATTTGTTTTCTCAGCTGTAATATTTGAAATATTGCTTGAACGTAAAATCTTTGAAGGGTTTCAAAAAAGGACGAATATCCAGAATATTATGATACTTTTATGGAGATCATTGTTCATTTTTTTAAATCATGTCCAAACCAAAACCATGTCGAAACCAAAAATTTGGTTTTTTTTGGACACCCTGTATGTATATGTGTATGTATGTATGTGTATATATAAATATATATATTTATATATCGATGCATCGCTAACGACACGTACTGAGGGCCGCGGTGCAAGCTCGACAACAATGGGCGCATCGTTGGGCTGATAATTCCCGCGGCCCTGTTTTCCCTCCGTCTCTTTCTCTCTCCCTCTTTCTCTTTCTTTCCCTCTCTCGTTTTGTCGTTGTCGCACCACGACAATAAAACTCCCGTGTCGGCCGAATGCACTTCCGGAATAAAACAAAATCCGCCGTATACGCGGATCGCTCTGACAAAAGCGTAAGTTGCGAACTAAACGACCGGTGCATTGGAGGGGACGAAGGAAACGAAAAAAAAAATTTTTTAGATAAAAAAAGAAAATTAGATATGGTGTTTCATGGGGGTAGATCAGACGAGGGAGGAAGATTGGTTGGGTTAATAAACGATACCATTATTTATTCGAAACAAGCTTTCCATCGTATTCCAGGAATTTTTCGTCGACCTAAAATGCTTGGTAATTCGTAAACCTTATTGACACAAAATGATGCGATGATTTCGTGGATTTTGAATTCTGATAGTCGTTTATTTGAATTTGAATTTTTTGTTTTATTTTTCTTATTTTAATTTGTTTCAATTTTTATTTATTTCAGTTTTAATTTCTACTTGCTTTAATTGTAATTTTAATTTTAGTATTTTCGAGAAAAATCCGGAATTAGATGCAGTACCGGACGTAAAAACTGTACCACGTGATATACGATAACGAGTGAGAACGCTGAAATGTTCCAACCGAGATTTCACAAAAATTAAACACATTTAAAATTAAATAAAACAACGAATCCTTATGGCCTTCAATTTTGAAGAACCTGATACTCCGTTTGACAAAAAAAAATGAAAAAGTCCCTTAGAAAATTGGTTTCGCAAATTGGCTACGTTATGTGAATCCTCCAGGTGTCCTTCGTGTCAATTAAACCCCGAAAGAGAAAAAAATGAAAATCCCGTTGTCTCATTAAATCTCTAAAAACGTCAACCGATCCTAAAAATATCGTTTTTTTTTCTTTCTAAAAATCCCGCAAGCTTAATACTTTCGTCCTCGACACAACCGTACTCACAAAGTATATTTCAAGCCCAATTTCTGAAACTCGGTGTAGTCAGCCCACCCGGTTGTTTCGAGTCCTCTTTTCAGAAGTCCCCAAAACGACGGTTTCCGATATTCCCTAGTAACAGTGCATAATTTATCAGAGCGTCGTGTATAAAAGTTGGGCCGTCAAAAATAACGCCGTCATCCACCGGTTCGATCGTAAACGAGTGGCGAACGGGGATGGTCGAGTAGAGTTAAAAAGCTGATACAGAGGGAGTTGGGGAGGAGGGAGTTGGTGGATGTTGGTTACGGGTTGGAAGATACAGTGCCCTATAGTGATACAGAAAATGGAATTTTTCATACGCGTTTCGGTGGTAACAAGCAATAGGGCACCTACCATTCAATTTAAAGAGGAGAGTGGCCCTAGTTCGGGCATTTTGTTCGCCAGGTGTTGAGAGTAGTATTTGATAATGGAAACGCCGGGCGTTTTGTGCTCTCTGGCAGCATAAACCTTTACGAACGTTAGGCATTGGTTAATGTTACGAGATGTAACCAATCCCCTACGCTTTTGCTCCAACGGTCTCTCTTTCTCTCTTTCTATCTCTCTTTTTCTCTCTTGGGAAGGGATGATTCGGAAGGGATATTAAAAAGAGAGGGAAGGAGCAATGAATTTGCGAGACGGCGTTGCGATATAATTTTCTCTCTTTTTCTCTGTCTCTCTCTCTCTCTCTTTTTACCCCTCCTAGGAACGTCGACAATGCTATGGTATTGATTTAAAAGTACATTCGTGTTTTCATAATGTTGTATCTGTACCGTAGGCACCGACGCCCACTTTTCCCCAACATTTCTCTCTTTTAACTCAACCACCCCCCCCACCCTCCTCCTGCTCCTCCTCGCAGCTCCTCTCTCTCGCGCTCTATACCCTATGGCCTCATCCACCACCCTCTCCGGAGCGTTCCTGCTCATATACAAGTATACGTGTCTTCCTGGGCCTGTCATCCCTCCCGTAAGCTGTACGTCCGCGCCCCGGTCTTGTACCTTCTGCTAGGGCTCCTCTCTCTCTCTATCTCTTTCTCTGTCTCTCTCAAAAAAAGGTATTTTTTGATCTCATAATTAAGCTTCTTACGAATGCGATTTTACATGAAAAAAAAAAATGGTTGTAATGTTTTTTTAATTGTTTATCGCGGCTTTGTAATATTTTGATTTTTAAATAGATTTTCCGAGTCCAAAGATTTTCCGAGTCCTCGTAATATTAGAATTTGAAGATTTTACGCCCAATGCATTTTTGAATTCTCATAATATTAAAATTTGAAGTTTTTTTGCCTAATGATTTTCCGAATTCACGTAATATTAAAATTTAAAGCTTTTTCAGCGTAATATTAAAATTTAAAGCTTTTCTGGGTCCTCGAAGTAGTGAAATTTGAAAATTTTCCAACCGAAGCTTTTCCGAGTCCTCAAAATATTAAATTTTTAAGATTTTTCAACCATAGTTTTTCCGAGTCCTCATAATATCAGAATTTAAAGCATTTTCGCCCAAAGCTTTTTCGAGTCCTCATAATATTAGAATTTAAAGCTTTTACGCAAAAAAAAACAAAAACTGGAGCACAATTAAATCATGTCGCTAATCGCCGAGTAGATAACGACAAATCTGCTGAAACAGAATGAATAATAATAAAAAAAATAATTATTATTATTATGAAAATAATAAATGAATGACGGAGGGCTCGAACGCGTGTTATCGTTGGGTACTTTCTCTCTTTTTTTTTGCCACCTCTTTTTCAGCGCTTCCGCAACGAAGCCCCATTTTGGAAAAAAGTCAATTCAAAAATCACGAGATAGTCGGCGTTAAATCGTTCGGAATTGAACGAATATTTGAAAACGAATATTTCGTATGAATTCACTGTGGCTCGTTAAAATTTCATCGCGGATCCCGTCGATGGACATGTGGAACGGTTTTTTGTTTCTTTTTGCAATACCACGTTGGTCCCGTCAGCCTGTAACAATGGGACGTCGATTTTCCGTTTTACATTCCCGATCCGTTTGCCGTACATTGTTGGTAAGTGGTCTAGCAAATTTTTTGAATTCTCGTAACACGAGAACGCGAAGAGTGCATTTGCATGCGAAAGCGGAAGTGATGGACGGTAGAAAAAATTTATCCTCATCGTAAATTAAATTTAACAATAAAATTAGTTAAAATCCAATTCGTTGCGTTTCGTGATTGGCAACGAGTGTTGGTGAGTTTATTTCTCCAAAACAAACAATTTTAAAATGAAAATAAATGCATAATTGTAAAACAAAAAAAAACAAAAATAGATTAAATTCGTAACTGGGGGAGGAAGTAAAAATTTTTTTGACGTTTGAAGATCACGTCTGAGATATTATTTAATAAAGTTTAACGACGTAAGATAAACTTTATTAAATAAGTAAATAAAGTTTAAAAATTTAAAAATAAGTAAAAAAGGTAAATAAAATTTATCGACGGTAAGAAAAATGTACTTGAAAAAATGAAATGAAAAATGTACTTGAAAAATGAAATGAAAAATGTATGTACTTGAAAAAATGAAATGAAAAATGTACTTGAAAAAATGAAATGAAAAATGTACTTGAAAAAATGAAATGAAAAATGTACTTGAAAAAATGAAATAAAATAAAATGAAATTTGATTTTAAAATGAAATTTTATTTTATTTCAAAATCGAAAAAAAAACTTTCCGGTGGTCCTGATATTTGGGTGTAGACGAATATGTAGATATTCGTATGCACGAACGGCGACGCTCGAATTGCGATGGAAGAAGTAAATTAGCGAGACGTCTGCACGAAGCGGTTGTCGAAAACACGCCAACGGACGTTGAGCGCTTCTCAAATTTCGACGAGGCCTCGTCGAACCGTGTATAGACTTTTTCGCGGTTTAATGACGGCCCTTCGTCGTACAGAAGGCGAGGTACACCTGTTTCGTTTTTTGCGATTGAGTTTAATAAACAGTCATTACGCGTAGTGGTCTCGCGACGAGCATTATTTAGCCCTCTGTGCGCACATTCGAAACGGCCTTTTTCCTTGTCTCGTGGCGATTTAATGTTTGCGCGACGAGCTCCGAGCGCGGCTTAGCCCGAAGAAAAATAAAAAGATGTATAATTGATACAATTATATTTTCACGTGAGATCACGAGGCTCGATTGTAAGTGCGTTGATTATGCATTTTTTGTTGTTGTTTTTTTCGACACTAAAAAGGAAAAAAATTCGCGTCGAATTTTGAGGTTAATTAGCTGGGGAAAAGGGAAAGTCACGCTGAAATATCTCGGTGGGAAATACTCGTGAGAAAATCAACGGAAGAAACGTTTGACGCATCTGCGTCGGCAACAAAACAATTTTTCAATTTTCCATTTCTTTTTCCACTGATTAGAAACCAAACAATTTTTTCATTTTTAATATTTTGTAACTGGTAAGATTGTGGAGCAATTTTATTAACCAGATCAGAGCTTGGACCCAATTGACAAGTTTGGGTTTTTATTATTTAAAGTATTACTGGATGAACCATCTGGAAAAAGGTTAATTGAAAATGTCTGACAAATATTTAATAATAAATTTAATTAAATTTATTTAATAAGGAATTATGTAATTTAATTTAATATTGAACTAATTTATTTAATTAACTATTTACATTTCAACTATTGAATTAAATTAACTAATTTAATTCCACTCTCAATTTAAGTAAAAATCAATTATATCGGATTTCGATTCGGATCTGAATTCGAACTGACCAACGTTAAGGTCTAGATTTTTAAATTTAATTGAAACGTTCAGATAATTTTATTATTATCAATAATCATCGAAAAAATCAATATACGCTGAGTTTTCCAATTATTGCTGTATAATTATTCGTTAAAAAATAAATCTGTCACTACTTTATAAATTAAGTAACAAACATGACTACGAAAGTCTATTAATTTTTATCAAATGTTTACTAAAATAATGATTTATTATTGTAAATATTAGCCTAAGCTGAAGATTCAATTAAAAAAAATAGAATTTTTTTAATTCGATGCTTTGCAAACCTTTCGAACATTAGCCTATATTTTTTGTCTTTCTCCAGCTCTCTTCCTCTCAATCATTCATTGTCTGTTTCTCGCACCTCATCACATCCAGAAGGGACTTTCCTACTTATCAAAAACCCTTGAGAATATTTGTAGCCCACGTTTTCACTCGGCACTTTTTTTTCCCTTCAGTTTGATATACGCGGACCACTCGCTCTTCACCTTCGAACTTGAATAACTCAACGACTCAGCGATATTCAACGAGCCCAAGCGCCGAACCTCAAATCCGATCTTTGTAGCTTTTAATGCCTTTTTCGAGCAATTATAATAATATCTAATAAAAATCAAAATTATTATTGTAATTTGTTATTAAAAGTGAAAAAAAAATGCAAATTAAAAAAAAAATTGTTTTTTTTATCCAAATTATTAAGCCTTTCACTTGGGGATTCGAATTACTGAGTTCAAACCCAAACAAACCTAAACGCCGAAGATTAAATCTGATCTTTACAACTTTCCATATCTTTTTCGAGCAAATATTACAATATCAAATAAAAATCAAGGTTATCATTATAAATTGTAATTGAAAATGAAAAAAACAAATAATCAAGCACGGTTACTTGGGGATTCTGATTACCGAGTTCAAATTCAGCACGCATTTTATTATATAATACCTAAATACCTGAAAATATTTTTAAAAACGAAAAGGGATCAATAAATAAAAAAACAAAATTGCTATAACAAAAGGAACGAATAAATAAATACATAAGTAAAAATTCAAATAAATAAATAAATAAACCAACCTAGGTGGCCATATATATATATATATATATATATATATATATATCATTTTTTTGAATAGGATTGATACAACATCGAAATAAATGAAAATTTCGATCGTCGAACCGATTGGGCGTAGAGTAATGAGGGCAGGGGCTGGAATAATCGAGGGAGAGACAGGGGGAGAAAGAGGGAGTCCTGATAATTAAACATTCATCGCAATAATTGTACACGAGCTGCAGATAATTGATTATCCCTGGGGATTGAGAGCCATGTTGTTAGGACTCGTAATGCACGATGCAAATAGAAAGAATATCAAGAAAATTGATAATTTTGTTTTTTTTTTTTCGAACACGAGCCCTTGCCGGTTTTCCGTCTGCGGCCCCTCCCTTTCGGGATCAACGGAGAGTCGTCTGTGTCGTTTGTAACCGGGCACACGAGTCTACTCGCTGGTGGCTCGACGAGGGATGTTCGGGGATTGCCGGCAAGAAAGTGGTGGGGAAGTGCGAGCGAGGTTTTTACTATTGATTACCGAATTAAAAACGCGCATGCATAATTCAGCCATACACTTTTTGCCCGGTGTTATAAGCCCGGCCGCTAGGGGTCGTTTTTGTTCGTTGTCATCCCCCTCGAAAACTTCAACCCCTGATTTATCATCAGGCTGCTCGCGATAGATGGCGATTAAGGCGCTCCTGAAATTATCTTCCTTTGCGTTACCATCGGTCGGTAATGTCAACTGCACAATAGGGGTTGCTTCTATTTAGGGGTAATATTACCTCGATACGTTACCCTTGAGTTCCTGCCATCTCTTTGTCATTCACCAACATCGAAGGTTAAGTTTATCAACCACTTTATAAATAATCCTCCAGATGGCGTTTTTTCAACATTCCGTGATAAATCGATTGCCTCAGTTGTTTAAGGGGGGAACTACTCTGATCCCCAGAAAGACATAAAATGTTTTCATGAATTTTACCGTCAAAGTAGATTCAACTAAATACCGATTTTTGATTCTGAGAAAATGAGTTAAAGTTAGAGAAAAAACGTCTGTTTTTAAATATAGAACTGTATAAATATCAAGAGTTTTAAAAAAATGATCAAATATCAAACATAAAAATTATTGTATAATTAATAAATACAGAAAAGCAATAATATCATGGCCACTTGCAGATGACGAAATTTATTGGCCAATATTTTTTTTTACATTTCGTAATCAATAAAAAATTCTAAAAGATTAATTTTAAAGTAGATAAATTAATACATGTAAAAAATAAAAATCAAATACGTAATTCAATAATTATCAGTTTATTGAATTGAAAAATAGAATTTCGATCTTTTTTCCAAAATACCCCGTTTTTTTTATCACGATTGCTGATCTCCGAGCTGAGTTTCGGCTGGGGATCCGAATATTCGATAGCTCCGAAGTTCACCACCGAAAAGTCATTTTTGCAAGAAAAATTTATCACATTCGTACAAGAAATGAAAAATCAAAAGCGCAATTCTTCGAGTGATGCAGGGAGATTGATTACCGCGACGAAGGGACCGAGAAAAAAAAACGTAAAATTAATCATTAATGCGAGCGACAATCTATTATTAATAATTTATTTTGCAAAATAAATTGACATATACAACGGGGGGTACCTTAACGATTTAGCGTAAACGAATGTTTTTTTCTGTTACAGGTCCAATACCAGATTTGGACGTAATGCGATACAGTAGCAATATTTTTTTTGGTTTTTTGTTTTTTTATTTACTTTCGAATAGAGAATCCCAGTTTCATCCATACTCACTGACGCACCGATGTTCCGCCCACCCCCGCTGCCCAATCTTCCACGATGGTGCGATCAAAGGGATGTTTTTTTCTTTTTTTTTAAATAATATTTTTTCATTTTTTTTCGTTTCGTTCAATTGTCCATTTATTAACCGTGTAAAAATGCATGTACTCGCGAAATGTGACAATCTCACCCCACGGTGAGACGATATTATATTTTAAGATCGTTACCACGGATGATCGCGATTCTTCATTAAAATTGACAAGAACTCGCGAGTTCAATAATTTAATAGCTACGATTATATTTAATTGATCGTATGGAACGGTTGAGTGACGAAGCTCCTTAAACTTCCTTCCATTTCTAATTTACGATTTTTTATATCTATAGTTTACAATTACGTATCGTTTTCGTTATAAATTATTGATGATTCCAGTCTATGGGATTTATAAATTTAATCTGCGTTGGTACAATTACGTTGTATCGATGATTCTTTTTATTGACATATCAAAAACGAAAAAAAGTCAATTAATAATTAATCAAAGACGAAAATTAAGAAGAGCTACGAATCTTACTTTCTAAATCGATCGTACACACTTCTACTCGAATTTTCGTTCCCTCGAGTGTCACTTAGGATCCATAACCGCGCTACGAAATTTTGGCCGACGGTGGAAACGAGGAAAGTAAAAGATGAGAAATAAATACAAAAAAAAAAAAAACGTGAAATGAACGTTCCACCTGTCGACTGATCACGATGAAGGGAAGGAACAAAAAGCAATGTTTAAAAAAAGCAGGTGGCGCACGGTTTCGATTAACGCATAGACACAACGCCGATGGAAAATCGCTTATTGGATTCGCTCGTTTGATACGTAATTCGATCTTCGTCGCTCGATCACAAGAGTCACTGAATTCGATCTGCCGGGTGTCCTTCATTCTTTTTTTTCGTTTTGTTTTTATTAAGAAATTACTGGGTGGATTATTAAACAATCGATAAAATTCTTTAAATGCGGAGTCATAATTTTTGATAACATTAAATCATTTAATTATTTATTGAAAAGTTCGATAATAATACACGAATTATTTATCGAAAATTTCGAAAATAATACACGAATTATTTATTGAAAATTTCGAAAATAATGATCGAATTATTTATTCAAAAGTTCGATAATAATAGGTACTCGAATTAGTTTCGAAATTTTCGATAATTAATTTAATAGCTATCAACATACGATTTTGATAAGGTTGCTTGTGGAAACCAAAGTTCGGAAGATATTAAGATTTAGAATGGAGCGATCGATCCAGTTAAATTTCAAATAAATACACTGCATTGTTGTAGCTGACGGTTGATTTATAAAAAAGAGCAACATTTATTGTAATGTTGAATTAATCAGTAATGATTGGAGCACTCAATATGTATTGAGTTCTTGGGTAATTATTATTATTAAATTTTTTCGTTGGGACGTGTGTACAGTCACTAACAAAACCTTCATCAAGCACACATCAATATTCTCGAATTCGACTTCAATTATTGTAGAAAATAGAAAAACAACATTTCTGAGTATCAATTTGTCATTAAATAAATTATTTGTAAAGTTCAAAACGTGCGAATTGCGTCGAATGAAGGAATTAAGAGAATCGACCGCTCGAATCCTTTTGCATTTTGCAGGGACGAGAAACAAAATTCCTGCTGTTCGTAAAAAAGACAAAAAAAGAATCATTCGTTTTCATTAATTCAAGATCGAGGATTACGGGGACCGATTGAAAACGGGAAAAATTCGAAGGTGAAATAAATCAGAATGATCCATCGATGAATGTCGCGGAAGCATTTTTTTTCTCATGTTCTTTTTTTTCCGGTATTTTGTTTCCGACAAATTTTTTATCTACGATGACTGCTCTGTATCCGATAAATTACAGTATGATCTCTACATTAATTACGTCAGACATTAATGCGTCGTCTCTATGTTTTCTTTTCTCTCCGGTCGCTTTAATATAAAATCTATAAGTAGCCATTATTCAAATCCTCTTCACAATCACACTTACGCTTTAGCACCCTAGAACACTACCTAACTTATGACCAGCTGTGACATCTTTTGAAGACGAAACAAAAAAAAAAATTGAAAATTGCAAGACAAATAAAAGTAAAAAAAAAATTGAAAATCGCACGACAAAAAAAGAAAAAAATAAATCGCAAATCGTAAGACGAGAAAAAAATCGCCAGGACGACAAATTCTTTCTCGTTTTCGTTTGAGCCACTGGAACAATTTCACACACGTGGTAAATCAATTTTAAAAAAATTGATCCACGAATTTTTCCCTCTCCTTAAAAATGATCTCTGAATTCAAAATGAATTGTACAATTTCTTGTCAAAGTATAAAACCAACCCCACATATAAAAAATAAATAAATAAATAATCACTATAATTGCCTCGACAAAATTTACTCCTTCCTTTTTTAAATCCTCGCTCATTGTCCACTGCATTTCGCGACAAGAGCTTTTGAGAAAGTCCAAAAAGCAAGAAAGCCAAAAACGCGTTCGTAAAACGAAAGTCTTGAATCGAATTAATTAACACAGCCGATAAAACAATTGTTCCTTAAATCGCTTATAATTTAAACAAACTAATTTTTTTTAAATCCATAATTCTTCATTTCTACAAATGAATTTCTCGTTAATTAATGAATTCTTTAATCAACGATGTTTGTGTTGTCCATTGGCTCGATGTGATAGAACGTATCCAAACGGTTGGACGAAACGAAATTATCGACGCTTAAAAACTAGTAGCACTCGACATAGATAATTAACGGAGTTAATAATCCGTTTCTCTATATTACCAATGTATTCAACGTAATCGTATATAAAATTTACAATTTTTAACGCAGTATTAATACTCGAAACAGATATATAATAATTTATATTTATATATGTGAATGTGTGCGTGTGGGCATATATATATATACATATATATTTATATATAGATATTTATATATAAATATAAATATATATATATACGAATATATATACATATAATATGCATTATTATTATAATGTAATCGCTGAAACATTTATAAAGTTACGTAGCTTAAAGTCTTAAGGAACTATTTTGGCACTATAAAATTCCATATCGTGTTGCGCGATCTTTGTGCTCATATATTCATATACTCAATACTCATAAAAGTCTAGAATT
Organism: Ophioninae sp. A BG-2022a; assembly: GCA_030523105.1. NCBI lineage: Eukaryota > Metazoa > Arthropoda > Insecta > Hymenoptera > Ichneumonidae > Ophioninae sp. A BG-2022a. Next base: position 13,900 of record JAPYZI010002807.1, on the reverse strand, counting down.
CACGTGGGAGACCGTTCGTCCCATGAAGAAAAGAAAAATTCAATACAAAATGCAACTATTCCTCAATTAGCGATAATAATTCGTAATCCCTCGTGAACTCATCATCGTACAATGTCACGAATTTTCGATGCACTTCTAACGGTGCTCAAATTCGAAGTGTCTTTTTTTCTCTTCATTGATTTATTTGTATTTTTCATTAAAAAATGTTTTTTTTTTTCTCGTGGTTAGCACGAGACGAGGATTAGCCGTCACGTTGAGCCAACTCTTTATCGGCTTCCCTCTAACCAGCTAATCAATTTTTGTTCACGAGCAGACCCATCGATTATTAATTGTTCAAAATGTTCTCTCGCGTCTTCCTCGATTCTCGGCCGTTGCTACGTTTTGAAATTGGCAAAGAATCGTTTTCGAAAACGAAGACTTTTTTTAATCGAGAAAAAAAATATCGCGAAGGAACTTACATCGGACGTCGCTTCTCCGCGAGGAACTTCAATCGCGATTGCACTCATACGACCAAAGAAAACCCCAGGCTGTAGTAAAAGTATTAGGTCTAGTTAAAAGAAATCCATTATTTTCAGGAATCGACCAATCACAATACTGTGGCAAAAGTTTATTTGGGTCGGTTTCGGTTTGTTTGGGTTCGTTCGGTGTAACCCCATCGGACTTATCCAACTTTCAGATTCGGGTAACTTGAGCTATCTATTTGAAAAATCATGGATTTCTTTTTACTACGCCTAATACATTGGATGATGAGTCCTCGACTGGAGCAAGCTCAGATACGAGTCCACAGTTTGCTCGTAGTCTCGTCGTTGCAAAAAATCAACCCTGCGTTCTGCCTGATCCCCCTCCCCGCCTCTTTCGTCATCAACTGCCAGTCGTTCATGGACTAGCCTTTGGGCTGTTTGAACGCGAGTTTGCTGGCGACTGTATTTCGAGGGTACTTCGTAAAGCGAGACTCGTGGAGTGAGTTCGTTAGCGGACGATTGTTCGGCACTGTGATTAAACCGCAGTGGTCTTTTCCGGCAAATTTGCCGAGGAAAGTGCCGAGAAAGGCAAATACAGATGGAAAGGTGATTTTGAGGACGTTGAAGGTCTAGGGATGAAGAAACATCGCGTTTAATCAACCTCGGGGAAAAATCCGTTGCCTTGGATATTCATTTGTGGCCAAATTTAGGGACATTTGCGTCAAGGTCGTTTCAAGGACTTCAGCGAAAATAAAAAAGATTCAGCGATGGAAAAAGATTGAAGTCTTCGATTGGATGTGCCGATAGGTAACTTTACGTGGATGAATCCGCTTTGAAATGCCATTTTCCCATTCCGTTTGAATGCTCAAGTACGAACGTGTGTTGGTCATTAGGCTATATTGTTAGATTCGATCACTGTTCCACCACGTTTTCACGTTTAATCTCTCGTCCCTTCTCCCTAACCTGGACAATCGTAACCTGCATGCGTTTTCCCCCAGATTTGACCAATTTACCAGGCCAATTCATATTTGCTGGGTGGCAGAAACGCTCCTTCGTTGGCTGACGAATGGACCTCATCGAGTTGACGGCTGACTCAGCTTTTATGATTTTCTATCAAACGAGAGGTCAGAAAAGAGCTGTCTAATAACATCTGGAGGTTTGACATCAAAAATGGAAGTTTGATAGCCGAAAGGTGTCGTCCAGATACGTTTGGGCTAACATTGGGCAAATTATGCGGAAGTGATGTCTATTTTAGGGTCCCTGATTCATCAGAAGCTGGAAGTTTCCAATTTTCGTTGGTTTTGGTCTCTTTAAGGTCTAGGACTATCAATCAGAGCTAGGCTCGAACTTGCGCACGTGGTCGTTCATCATAACCAATGATGGTGTTTGTCGAGTGTAGTCATTCGGGAAAAGTTCAGATCGATTGAAAATGGTGGGTCTTCCACGGGACGCATGAATGCTGAGCAATCGTTAATCTCGTATCGCTAATTACGATCGCTGAAAATTTGGTCCGCCGATATAAGGGAGGTTGGAAGCGACGTCCTGAAAGCGACTGCGATGGGATTGACAACGGTTGACGACAAAGCTGAAAGGGAAGTTTGGAGGAGTTATAGATTAACTTTCCTTTTCTTCGATGGGGCTAACCTCGTTTTGCAAAAGTTCAAACTTTGGACTCAGCCCAGGCAAGATGCTTTTTGTGCTTGTCTTTATTTGGCTGTAGATATCAAGGGACTTGTTTTTGCGATCGATCTCGAGGCTTTCCTCGATCAATCGGGGTGGTATGCTTCCACTTCGTTTATGGGTTGGCACGAATGTGCTCGTACCCTCTGACTTTTGTTTCCTGATTGTTTTCGCTTCTTGATTGATCGTCGTGTTGGTCGTCGTCGTATCCTCGTTAATCTTGTGCTCAGGTGTCAAAGTACCGTTTCCCAATTTTCTCTGCTGCTCCTGGAGCGTGTCCTCCAATGATTCTTCCTTCAATAAAACACCCGTTATCACAGGCTTACTGGATTCAACTGGCTTAACGTCCAAACCGAAAACCTCATCAGCTGTCTTAATCTTCTCCGGCAATGTCGTGTATTTCTTTATTGGCGTTGCACCGTTCATCTGAAGATTCGGATTCGATCTTACTGTGTCCGTTGAATTACTCGCGTCCGTTGAATCTTGGTGTTCCAATGACGAAACCGAATCCTGAGATACGTCGGTGTTGGTCAGCTTCTCCATTGGCGACAACTGGATTCAAGAAATTCATGATTAATGTTATTTGGGTGGTAATGTTATGAATTATTTATTCAAAAGTTTGAAAATAATACACGCAATATTTGTTTAGAAGTTCGAAAATAATACTCGAATTACTTACGAAATAAAGGAATTTACGATCGATGTTATTTGGCTCAAGAAAATATCTAAAATTGTGCGGGCTTCTACTGTACCAGGTATCATTTGGAAAGAAAAGACAAGTACAAAAAATATCATTTCCTGCAGATTTTCTGTTTTTTAAAAGCTTTAGAAAGTCATCAATATTTGATTAAATTTAATAATAATATGAATATTTAATAGAAGAATTCGGGTTTAATAATATTTAGTTTATTAATATTAAGGTTTCACTTTATTTTATCAATTTTAAGTTTTATTAATATTAAATTCACGCTTAATATTAATTTACGTTCATTTGTCTAGTTTTCGAAATCTTTGTTTCGTAAACTGTATTATTTATTTTTAACCAAACTTTTCTACTCCGTTTCCTTCTGTAAAAAAATAAAGCCATAAAAAACAGCATCCCCCTCAACGAGGATAACTAATTTTCCTAAGTTTTATGTCATTCAAAATCAATTGTAATGTATTGTAGTAAACGTATTCTTATTCGTAGTTACTTAGTTTTATTAAAGAAATATTTATCGATTTTTCAAAATAATCTCAAAAACATTTTTAATAAAACAGATTTTCATGAAATTTTGATCGTGATCGATGAACGTCAAAAATTCGGGTGTCACTTTTACTACAAAATTAATTGTTCTACGATCAACTAACCCAAACCAAATTTCGCGAAAATCGTAATGCAAGATTCTCCCACGTTCGATAAAAAGAGTTTAAAATCGATTGGAAAACAGTCAGTGAAGGAAGTAGAGTTTCGTTGAAGCTCACCTGTTCGTTAACTTCCTGCTTATCGAGACTCGAGTTTTTCAAGTCGTTTAGCATAGCTTTATCGTTGTCGGAGGAATAATCAGGTTCGACCCAGTTTTCGATACTCGAAGCTTTCGACTCGTTGAGAACAGTTTTCTCAGTGTCCGGGGAATATTCGACTTCCATCCATTTCGAGCCGCCCTCGAGTCTTCGCGACGCCGTTGTCGTCGTCGTAGTGTCCGACTCGTAATCGCCGACGACTCCGTTTACGTACGTCGGATAACCAAACTGGCCCGCCTCGTACTCTACTTGATTCCCGTAACGATAGCTGTGATTTATCGAACCCTGACTCGATATCGACAAATCCGACTGCGACAATCCCGTGTTTGTGCTCCCAAAAAGTTTAGTCCTGTCGAAATCTGGAATTTATTTGGAAAAATAATTTCCATGAGAATTCGTAACCGGAAAAAAATTACGTAGAAAAGAGAAAATAAAATTATTCACATGAATTTAAATGGATTTTAGATAAATTGTGATGAATGAAGATGAATCGAGGTAAATTTAAGCATGATTGAAGTAAATTTTCGATAAATTGAGATAAATCTGACATAAAGATTAATTGAAATGGATTTGAGATAAGTTAAGACAAATTTAAATAAATTTAAGCTAAATTGAAGAAAATCTGAGATGAGTTGATAGAAATTTGACATAAATATAAATTTTAATGGATTCGTGATAAATTGTGATAAATAAAGAGAAATTGAAGTAAATTTGAGATAAATTTATAAGGACTATCGCGATGAATCTGGAATGAATTAAAAATAAATTAAGATAAATTAAAGTAAATTTGAAACACATTTAAACAAATCCGGCATATATTTGCAATAAATTGAATGAATATGAAATAATGTCAGCCCCAATAAGAACATTAGACCATTTATAAGGCTTTAAAAAATTACATTCAACAAAAAGGTGATTTAATCCTTATCGTTCGAATTAATATTTTTTTGCGAAAACTTTGATTCTCACCGGAAGAATGATCCTCCGGAATTTCTTCGCGATGAACGAGAGCCTGTTGGTCGGTGATACGACCCGTAGAATTTCTGTACTCTGGCTGTGCTTCAACCACGAAGGAGCAATTGTTATCCTGATATTTGTTTCCTTCCATCGTTACCTGCAACATTTGGAATCCTTAAATCGTACTGTAAGAATAAATGTGTCTGACATACTCATTGCGTTCAATTACCCCCAAAATGGCCCCAAAATTGATTGATAAAATTCTGTTTATCATCCAACATCAATTTTCAATCAGCAATCAACTACGGGTATGAAAAGTGTTTGCAGACTTATACACTGCGCTCAGTTACCCCGAACAAACCCAAACAAAACTTTTAGCTTGAAAAAAGCATATATTTCTTTTTACCCTTAATTTGCAACAAATCGATTCGTGTTGAATGTGTCCATTGAATCGTGAATTAATTATGAATAAATGATAATAAATAAATGACAACGTCAAATAATAAATAGTACCAAAAAAGAAGAATATTAATTATTCTTCAATTTAAATAATATTGCACATATATTTTTACGAAATCGAACATCCATTCATTGAATTTTTGCTATAACTGTGCTATTATCCGAGATATGACGAATTGACGAAAAAAAAAAAAAGAAAATCGACTTCTTTCCATTATATTCAACCGTGCGTTCGAAAACCTCGGGAGCGAAATAATAATCGTGTAGACGGGAGAGAAACGCTTCTTCGACTACATAAAGTACAAGATCGAGTTTATAGGTTAACCCGAGTCGCCTCGGGTATCAAGCTTCGATCGTATCTTTGAACTAGAAGCTGGGTCGCACCTCATGGACGTGGCTCGGTGTGACCGGCTTTTTTTTCTCAACATATAAATGTGTATGTGTACGTTCGTGTGTACATCCTTCCGTTTGGCTCATCCTCCCTCTTACTTTCCCTCTCTTCGTTCCTCTCCCTCAGAGTACTCTCTCTCTCTTTTATTCGAGCAAATATCTGTCATTCTATCTTACTCCAGCTTCCAGAGTATATAGCACACAAATGATGCACACTTCGCTTGACATTCGGGACATCGATCTGCTCCCGTGACCTCCTCGTCGTAGCTCGTCACCTCCGTTTATCGACTGTACTCTCATCAGTCCAGGATTCCATCACACGTAGTCAATATGTGCACCAATATGCCTACTTTAACACACTCGTTTACTCAGGTATTAATATAACCGAGGGAGGATTAGTTATGTAGTAATTGACAGTAAAGGACCAAAAGAAGGTCATTTGGAATACCACTTTTAGGTCTGCGAATTTTTTTTAGAAGACTTAAACAAATAAAAGTTCCATTAAAGTAAAGATGTGTTAAGGGAGGATCAGTCATGTAGTAATGTACAGCAAGGGACTAAAAGAAGGTCATTTGGAATACCAGTTTTAGGTCTGCAAATTTTTTTTAGAAGACTTAAACAAATAAAACTTCCATTAAAGTGAAGATTTGTTAAGGGAGGGTCAGTAATGTAGTAATGTACAGCAAGGGACCAAAAGAAGGTAATTTGGAATACCAGTTTTAGGTCTACGAATTTTTTTAGAAGACTTAAACAAATAAAACTTCCATTAAAGTGATGATTTGTTAAGGGAGGATCAGTTATGTGGTAATGTACAGTAAGGGACCAAAAGAAGGTAATTTGGAATACCAGTTCCACGTCTGCTATTTACTTTTTGCACGACTTAAACAAATAAAACTTCCATACAATTACAAAAATATTCACGAACTTTTAATTCAGAATATCCGAACGAGGAAAAATCACTTTTCACCGTCTCACGTATCCTTTCTCTGCTCAACTGTTATCTGACTAGCTTGTTAACGTACGATTCACGTTCGAGAATTGTGGGCCGAAAACGTAAACAAGGTCGCGCAGCCTTCGAACCATTCGGACGACTAGTCCGACGATCGGGCCAAATGTTTATTTTTGCCGAGTTTGAAATTTCCGGTGTAAATAAAAAGGATTACCAAGAATACTCATTCACAGTGAAACATCAAAAACTTCCATGCTAGCAAATTTCAAAAGTTTTCTAGAATCACCACAAGATTGTTTTCCCTTCTTGGTTTTTTTTAGTGGTAGAATTGGACGTCCTTTGGACAGATCCAATCCTAGTTTCAAACTTAGTTGATAATAAAATTGATGACATTGATGACCCTAATGAAGGACTAGAATTTCCGAAACTGACATCCGCTTGATACAATCTTAACGTGCCACCTGATATTTGGTAGTTTATCATCAGTGTCGCCAACGAATGGCGTTTCAGGAATAATCGGTGGGAGTAATCGAGAGCGATTCATCGTGAGGGAAAAGGCGCCGTGCAGACGTGCGAGAAAACGGAAAATAGTCTGACCGGTGTCGTACGCCCAGTACGTCCACTATCGATCCACTAGGGAGCATCGACGGGGATGAGAATGGTGGTCGAGAGATGGGAGGATGGAGGTTGGAACACTGAGAGCTGTTTGGCGAAACAGCACTCCGGATCTCGGCTGTATAGATAAATAGCTGTACAAAGGACGAGGAGGGAGAAATTCACGTCCGGCAATTCCTGGTGATGAAGGAATCATGAGGCCTGTCGGTCGCACACATTATACCTACCATTAGCGTTTATCCCGGAACTTCCCGCGAGACCCTCTTCTGCTTTCCTAATAGACAATTCAATGCCGTTTGATCGAGAATCCCAGCTACCAACATCTCAACGTGTCGCCCTATTCATTTTCACTTCCTGGTTACCACATCATCGTTTTTATCGATGAGACACACCCACGGATTTTCCATCCAGACCTACAGAGTGCTTTGGCTCCTTGACTCTCCTTCGATTCAGGTTGGAAGGGGACACTTGTGGCTGAGTAAATATTAGGTCTAGTAAAAAGAAATCCATTATTTGATGGCATCGACCAATCAGAAAACTGATGCAAAAGTTTAGTACGGAATCTCATTTTTCCAACGCCATCTAGTGTAACCCGATCAGACTAATACAACACGAGATACATATAACTACAACAATCTATTAGAAAAATCATGGATTTCTTTTTACGACACCTAATATCAGCTTGGATCTGGGAATTGATCATAATGCATCGGTGCATAGTCAATTTGGACTTTCGACCTTGATTGACTGAGATAATTGGAGTCTACACGAACCAAAGAAATAACCTGTTAGGTTTCATTGCACTGGGCATTCTGAATTTTGATTCTTACATCAATGACCACGTTCACGGGTTCGGTTCGAATGAAGGAATTTTATGAATGCCAATGGGGTCGGAAAATGTGCAGTGTCACCTGATCCGAAATAGCTACATCGATTTTTCCCACAAACTCGCGCTCCAAATTGTAACTCACGGCTTTTCCTTGTCTCCCGAGTTTCCTAGCTTCCAAGGGATCCTACCTAGAAAAGTGCAGTCGACGATGCACTGGAGCGTGAAGAGCTAGTCTACGTAAGGAAATTCACAAAAATGGATGTACAGTGGGATCCTGATTTTCTACCATTTTCATGCTTGTCCACTTTATATTATTTTTCCCGCAACTTCGTTTATTTAATGAAAAAAAAAAAAAACTTTTTGTTGAATCAACGATTAATATGAAGATGACATTAGAGAGTAAAAAAATAGTTTAATCTTGAATCCTACCTATATATATATATATACACACTAATCATTGTTTTTCGTTTTTTATATATTTCGATCCTCTTTTAAGAAAACTACTATTAGGCTTCAGTACGTACGGATTCCAAACATATGAGACCCCTAAACAACGTTGAAAGCCTTTTTTGCTTTGGACTCCATCACCAATGTTCTCAAACCCACCAAAATGATTAAAAAATTGGAGTTTCCCTGTACTCGAGTTGTTTATGGTCAAAGGTACTTTTCTATTTGCTCATACCAGGGATATCAAAGAAAACCCTTCAACTATCAATGACTAGGCGTTTTTCATTGATTCTCCCTCTGGTGAAGGGAAATCCAACCACCATTTTTCGTGCGAGCAAATTTATTTGCATGTCAAAGGGTAGACCTGATAATCCTAGTGGAACGTGTTAAGACTGGCTTGCTGATTTTCTACTGGTTCAAAACCAGCATCATCCTTGAACTCCACCAGGATTATCTGCATACCCTCGTGGTAACACCACTTATTTCGTATGTATGTAAATATGCATTATACTCACGGCTCGCTCCTCGGTCTCAACGATGATATGGTTGTTCTTGAGCGTCAGGGTGATAATGTTGCCGTTGGCATTTTTGCTGGTATGATTCCCAGGGGATGGATACTCGACGACGTTGCTCGTAGTGGAGCCGACCAGAGCAACCTCCTCCATTACTTCCGTCTCGCAGATGTACCTTGGCCCATCAAGACCGTTCACCAGCTGAAATAGCAAGGCCAAGGAAAAATGAATTACGACGATAGTATTCATCAAGATCGTACTCAGCTTCCCCAAAAAGACTTCCATAATAATCATATAGTTTTTTTGTTGCACATCTGCAAAAGCCTGAATTTCCTTATAACTACATTGGCACATAGTCGTATTTTATCGTCATATGTATAGTAATAGATAAATAATAATAATAACAATAATATATAAGTAAAACTTAAATTAAGTTAAAATAAGAACTGATAATATACTATCGAGAACAACAGAACCACAAATTCGTTTTTAAAGAGAACTTATAGTTAAGTAGTAAATGTAATTAACATTGATTATTTAATAATAATTTAATTATAATTTATTAATTTATAATTATAAAAATTAGTTATCATTTAATAACTAAATTAATAAATAAATAATGTTTCAATAATAACAACAATAATAATTGATTACTTAATAATTATATTTATCTTATAATTAAATAATCAGATTTTTTATTGGTTATTTGCGGAGATTCAGATTTTTAGATATTACTACGTCACGTAGAGAATTCTAGGTTGATCAAAGGTGATACCTTTCAGAGGGAGAGTTTCGTATATAATTCGAGTTATTTCAAGAATCGTTCGGTTTTCTGAAAAGGAGTCAAAGTTGGCCAATTAAATTCTCGTAGCGTCCAAATATTTGACAAAGGAAGAGAATTTCCCTTCGCGAAGGTGTTATACGGATGAAAATCCAGAACCAACGAAAACGTTTGTCCGAAAGAGGGATCTCGTCCTTCACCACATTGCTGCAAGAGGACAGGGGTTTGTTTTTTTCGAAGGAAATTCAAGAATTCCTGGTGTAATCGTAGCGATAGATTTTGGTGGAATTTTAATAGAAATTCAGAGGGCCATTGCACAGGGATCGTTTTACAGTCACCGCAGATGAGGGTGAAACGAGTTTCAAGCTTCGGGACCTCCATTGGAGAACCTACCGAGATAACATTTTCCAACGGGATTCCCTATTTAATTTCAAATATTCGAAGATTCATCGTTCATCGATATCTCCAATAAGTTTCCAAGCAGGATTTACAGACTCGATTACTCGAGGATGAGGTTCTACGGTGTTCATATATCCGGATGTCTTCATCATAAAATTTCAATCTTCGACCTCGTCAAGAATCGTCGGACTTCCATCTGGCACGCGAGTAGAAATTCGTCTCGTTTTCGGTTTCCTTCGCCCCTCTCTCTCTCTCTCTGTCTCTTTAATTTTCATAGCGGAGTCGTAAATGGCCAAGGCGTTCCAAACGGTAATATTCGAGTCATCCAAGAGAGCGTGTACACTCCAGACGATGGTAGAATTAAATATTGATCTTGTCGAAATGGAAAGTATACGTACGAGTACGTAAAGCCACCTACACACTCGTCATTGGATGAGTATTGACTCTTGCTTTCAGCGATAGCACGCGTAGATAATGGTGGAGTGCAACGAGCGATAGGAACGGTCATTGAGGACGTCAAGGAAAAGGGAAAACCACTCGAAAGTGTACAGGTAGTTCGACACGGTTTACCGATCATAGGAATCGTTGAACCGTCCTCCCTCGTCTCCGAAGAGACGCTCTCGAGCAACCGCCATGTTTCTTTTTTTTTCAAGCTTTCAAAGTGGATCCGCAAAAAAACTGGCCACCGTAACAAATGTCCTCAATTATTTTTAAATTCCGACCGCCACGCTTTGTTCCATGCGAATCTGCAGTGTTTTTATCTACGGTTGTTCATTCCACGTTCGCGTCTACGAAACCATCATACGGCGCACTGAATAGTGGTACTTTTCTTCTTCGTTCTATTTATCTCTTTTTTTTTAGGTTTGTTGGGTTTGTTTTTTTCAATTGGTTCGTCGAACCGTGAACGCTGCTTTGCTGCGATGTGTTCTCGCGTAACAGTCGTCATAGCGATTCAGGTGTAGACACCATTGTACCTCAGACACGAATATTTCTTTCGTCACTTTGACCCCTACCTTCTCATTTTTTTTCGCGGATTCCCCTCTGGCTTCGAGATACTCACGTGTGGAACATAAAAAGGACACGTTTCTTACAAAGGATTTATTCGCGGGGGAGCATCCTCGCCGGATGCTGGAACAATCTACTTGCCCGCAAAGTTCGCACTGAGGGTGCATTTTTGCCTGGGGTATTCAATCACAAGTGGATACGAAGGAAGTAGAAGAATCCTACTTTTTTTTCCTGCTTGTCTGAATCTCGAAGCTCCTATTCTCTTATCGATCATTCTTTCTGGGATTGGAACATGATTCACGATGATCGACCAGGAATCCTGCCCCTGCCAACTCGGGAATCCTCTATGCTAAGTCTCTGGGGATGCCAGCTTGTTTGGGTTCGATTATGTTCCTCGGGAATTGTCTATGCTAAATCTCTGGGGATGCTAGGTGGTTTGGGTTTGATGATGTTCCTCGGGAATCTTCTATGCTGCATCTCTGCGGATACCAGGTTTGTTTGGGTTCCTCGGAAATCGTTTATGCTACATCTCTGGAGATGCCAGGTTTGTTTGGATTCGTTTGGGCTACCCTGAAATTCTCTATGTTGCATCTCAGGGGATGCCAGGTTTGTTTGGGTTTGTTTGGGTTTCTCGGGAATTCTCTATGCGGCATCTCTAGGGATGCCAGGTTGTTATTCTTGCCAAGTTTCCATCGTTGGGAGTAGTCGTCCCCGGAGAATTTTTCGGGTTTGCTCTCGAGGAAATTACATCCTGGTGACCCGAATCATCTGTAATCCCACTGTCGAGTTTCAAGACACGGTACTTCGAGGGAAAAGAAAAAATGGTAGAACAACATTGGTGTGCCACCAGCAGAGTGCCTGGACTGAATCGATTTGGGAATGAAAGTGAAGGCGTGAGTTATCGGATGTTGTTGGGCCCTTGTAACAGCCTCAGCTTTTTCTTCTTTTCTCTATCAGTAATTCCGCCTCCATCTGTCTGGCCTTCGTCTAAATTTTCTGCCAGGGTTCGTTCCATTTACCATTTTAGGTACTAAAGTTCCTTCGGGTTTCCCCAATGGTTTGGGATCGGATTTATGGTGGTCCGGGTCGTGATAGACGATGAGTCAATTTTTAGGTTACATCCTACACACTCGACGGACTCTTGTGAAAGTACTCGAAGAAATGAGGGAGGAAAAACTTTTCTCGTTGGTGTACAGCCGGCAATTCAAAAAAGAAGTGGATAGCTGAAAAATAATGACAAAGTAATACTCTGGTACAATAATGGTGGTGTAATCTTGTTCTTGATCCAAACATTACACGGTAAACTCTTAGACACGTAGAAAATTCACATAATCTTGCAAACTTTCAAAACCACTTTTCTCATAGCCATTTACATATATCTGGTCGAACCGAGTATCGGACGTTGCAAAATTGATAGACGAAGGGTATGGTTGTTTTATTTAACGTTAAAAATATTTCATCTTTGAGAAATTTCGCTTGAACAGTCTCAGCTATCTCTTTCGTTCTCATATGCTCATGGAACAGTTTCCACTTCGCCTTAAGGGAATGACGAACACGTTTCTAGCCACATCGAAATTTAAAAATCTAATTTCTCCCACACTATTCAACCGATTTGCATGAAATTTATTGTGTATATGCAGGAGGCTTGCTCTAAGAGGAACATGCTCGGTATTTACCAAAATTTTGGAAATAATTGTGCAGGTTGTGGTTACCATGGGAGCAATTGCGAGCTAGGATCCATCGTATTTCACTTTCACAAATTTCCCGAGCATAAGCCTCTCAAGCGGTCAAAAGTACACATTTTGAGCTTTGGTTCATCTATTTTGATGAAGAAATCGCGGAGAAATTTGTTTTTGAAATTTTTCACATAAATGTACCACCACCAGAGCTCAAAATCTTATCGATCATCAAGAAAATTCAGTTAAACGATTTTCACACTGGCGGCGCAGCGGTTCGCATTCTCCGTTTTTACCGATCGCGCTTGCATCGCTCCGAAAAATCAATATACTTTTTGACTTGGCACTTCTCACTTGTTCACTGCGCGAATTCGTAACCTCCGTCGCTACGATAGCTACCGTAATCTGCAGCAGGGGAAAATGTCCAAAAAGTATTCTAGAATGTGTTTTTCTCATTTTCCTAGTCTAATTATGCACTTTCGGCAAAAACTTGGGCAGATTCGTAATCAGCGGAAAATTTTCGATCAAATACATCCTTTTAAAAGGTTAAAAATGGAAAAAAAAATTTTCGTCTTCCCCCGGCCACTTTGCCAGAATCTCAAAAATCACGATATTTCAAAAGGTCGTAGAGCGAGCGCCTTAGGTGCTATGGGGTTTCATTTGGTGGGTCTGGAAAAGGTTTTTGCCTAACTTAAATAATGGCGTTGGATTCGTATCGATATCTCTTATAGTTTTCCCGGAATATCCACTAGAAAAATCGGAAAAAAAGAGGCAAAGGGGTATGTATGGAAAAATTTGCAAAAATCGATTGTCCAACTTTGAAATTCTGCCAAAAATCAAAAAACCATCGGATTTGAATGATTAAAAAAGCATTTTGAAGAGAAAATCATAGCAAAGAGACTGAGTTCAAAGTGGAGCACCAAATCCCAAAGGGAAAAAAGTTATCACTAATTTAGTGAAAAAAAGTATTTTGCCCAAAAATCGAAAAAAAATTTTGATTTTTAATATTTTTTTTATAGGTCCTTTACGATGTAATTTCATCCCCTGAACACGAATCTACCATTAATTTCCCCAAAAACCCGAAATGTCTATGAAAAAATCGTAAAAAAGACGTTACAACGCGTTTTTCTTTGCCTCATTCCATGCTTTCGACAAAAATTTTATGATATTCGTAATCAGCATAAAATTTCCGATCAAATAGACCCTTTTAAGAGTTCAAAAATGAAAAACAAACGAA